>JBBPOT010000177.1:0-15566 GCA_038091595.1 Leccinum subatratum | reverse complement strand
TACCACAACCCCTTTCGCGCCCAAATTGTGCTAGGAACTTCCGCCCCCCCCCCCCCCCCGACCTCTTCAAGTCACCCTTCAAGGAGCTCAGAATGGTTGTACCCGTTCGGCTAGTTACGGATCGTTGGAGCAATGACGCTGCGGGCCCTGGAGCGCCGTCCCTGTCACCTTCAGAGGAGCTCGTCGCCGTACCTAAGACTCCCTACTATGCGTATGGCGATATGCCCACTTCGCCGACAAAATAAGCTTCGATTGATCTTGTTTGTTACAACGAGATGCCCGGAATTAGATCATCGCTTCCTCGGAACACCGTTGGATACGGGCACGTTACTGGTGACCCCGCCATTAATCGAGTAATGATACATCACACTGTTTCGCTCCACTTGACGTTTGTACAGTATAATGCAATTTCTCGTGATCACGTGGGGATGTCAGCATATAATTTCTCCGCTCACCTCTCGACGTTCAACGAGCAGATTCATCATGGCTACTACTACTAGCGAATCGATTCCTCGACCCAACACCGACGACCTCGTACCGCCCGCCGAGTCCGACCAACCTGAGCGTGTCAATGTGCCCGCGTCGCCGTCTTCTCCCGCGGGCCCGCCAGCTGCATCCGATACTTCGCCCCAACAGGGTGTGTGGCAAACACGAACACCACGTTCCTCTCTAGAAACCAAGATCCATCCCGCTAGCTTCCGTACCTATGGTTGACAGAAACGAAGTGCCAGTAGATCAAATCAAGAAACCATCTGAGGTCAACCGAGATGACCCGAACATCAACGTTGTCGACCTGCCGCCACGAAGTCCGACATTCAAGGAGCAAGTGTATGGTTAGTCTTCTCCGTGCTGTAACCACCCGCCCACACGTTTACTGACAGTTTGTGTTCAACGCCAGGGTATGCGAGGGTAGACTATTATATGGTAAGTCATTCCGTGAACTTCGTTACGACGATGACTGACGATTATCTGTATCTCCATTCATTTATCTTGCCAACGACGTCTCTCCTGGCAGCGAAGCATGTGTTTAAGAGCGCTGGGGACAATAGGCCAGAAATTGGTACCAGCCTGAGGTAACTCTGGGATCAGGTATGCGTTTTTCATACCGCATATACGACCCTCTATCGACAGTCATCTACAGTTTCGCCTTTATATCAGGCTCATAGCCAGCATTAGTCAATCTAAACCAAATTTGTGTCAAGTCGACGGTCCCAACGAGGGTGAAGAGGCTTCTGACGAGGACGAAGACACTCCGAGAGGGAATCAAACGAAGGTGGACATCGTCCAGGACTAACTCGAACAGAGCGCACTTCCCGGAAAACAGCTTGAACCAAGTCCAGACCGGTCGACGCTAGAAGCGCAGCGGCTGCGTGCCTTTGTCGATGACATGGAAAAGACCGTCAAAGTATTTTTATTATCATATATGCGCCACACCGGCTTGATCTGGTTTTTGTTTCGTCTATACTCTTCACGATCTCGTCTGACCAGTCTCCAGACTCCAGGACGGATGAAAACTTGTTCATCGCACCCACAGTGCTGCACTTCCTCCTATGCTTCATGCTTCGAAACGGAGTGTTCGCGAATTCCCGGCTACGCCTTGATAATCTCAGGCGCGCGCTATCCGTCGCTGCGCTCGCACAAAACGAGTTGCCACTTAGCGCAAAACACGGGCCAATATTTCCTGGACAGTTCGCCTCGCTTGCAAAAGAACAAAAGGAAGCCTGACCATCCATATTTCTGCTACCGTCGGTGATACCCCGGCCAACGAAACACCTACATCAAGCGATACCACCCCTTTCGAAACCGAGCTCAAGGAACAAGACGTCGAAGTCGTGCCGTCCGACGTCGTTTTGGATTCAATCACCGTGAAACATATGATGGAGGACAATTTGGACGAGGAACATCAGCACCAGGTGGCAGATGATCCATGGACTCCAGCTATCCAAGCTGAGGAATACACAACCGCGTCATGGACGGACGTATCTGTACCATGTTTGATGCAGATCTTAGGGTCAAGTGCGTTTCCGTTGACGATGGCGACGGGCGTCGTCGAGTTTTTCAACGAGGCTCGGAAAGTGTCGGTCGTCGAGAAGGAATTGGAGAAGAGATTTTTGAGGGTGGTGCTGAGCCTGTGGGTGTGGAGTGCGCCTGAGGAGACGGCGGACTCTCCGACTCGGAGGCCTGTGGTCGTTGCTGGGTCGAGGAGCACGGAGGGGGTGGACGACTGCAATGTCGAGAACACGGACTATGGCGCCTGGGATGCGTACCGCGACGACGTGACGATTCTGGTGGACGGGGAGATAGCGGCGGACTTGGTGGTCGGAATGGGACTTTGTGGAACGGGGTGGGTGCAGATGATACCGAAAGACATGGGGGAGAGTGAGGGGCACGCAAAGGGGTGCTATTGGTACATGGAGAGCTTGGTGGCGAGTTTCCTGAGCTATTCTACGGAGGGAGATGTGATTGAAATAATGGGCGAGGAGGACGAGGAATCTTAAAGGGTTGGGGTTACGGAAGTAGTAGTCTTCGTTACGTCCCGGAAATTACCGACAGACCGCTATGCATCTATCTCGTCTTTTCGCACTCGCACTATCGCCGCCAGCCACGCTGGAAGCCCCGTTCCATTGGAGCGGTGTTCACACCCATGACGACGACAAGACCGAGTCTGACGGACCTGCTGACGATCGATTCGTCTGTGAGTAGTTATTCTTCGTACTCGAGAGAGACGGAGTACGCGGCTGGGTTTCAAGTTAGCGTTGTGGGGAATTGGTGGACGGTGCTCGTACCGACAAACAAGGCTGTCATGGACAAGTAAGTTATTATACCAATTGAACTATTCAGGCTATTTATAATTTTGGCGCTCGCAAGGAAACCGTACGCTGCGTTTGTGTTCTGTGAGCATGAAGATCTTATGTATGTCGTCCTCCCCGGGCAAGGCCGCTCATCGTGCGATTCTTTCCTTAGAACCAGATCTCGTTGTCCGATGTACCGGTGACCCGGTGATGTACGAGACGTTGCTTGAAGGCAAGTCGGCCACGTTTTCGCCCGTCAAGGGTGCAAAAATGTCGCAAGGCTCACGGGAAAAAGTGCGTGCCCTGTCCTCGTCTCATTCTGGCTGACCAGCCCACAAGGCCGCCCTTTGTGCCCAGCTCCTGCTCGCAACCCGCAGACGAACCCATAGAAGTTCTCTAAGATGTCTAGCAGAGCGGGACTGTACGGAGGAATTCAATTCTCCTCGGGCGCAACGCTCAGCTTTTCCTCCTCCTCCTCCTCCTCCTCCTCTCCCACAAGCACCCATACAATGCAGACCCAACAACAAAGACGAGGATCAAGTTTTCTTTTCCAATTCACCATCCCGGGCACCCGATGCGCAACCGAGAACTGCTGTCGAAGAAGGGGCTATGACATCCGTACGATCTGGATCGGTGGCAGGGAAATCTACAGCCGGTATCTCCCTCTCCTGCGTCTTTGACGTGTACACCCAAAATATCGACGGTGGCGCAACCATGGCCGTCTCACGCATTTTCATCCGACCCCCACGTCTCATTCCTGTTTTGCGACCACCGCCCAGGATGGTCCACCGCGCTCGCGTTTGCGCCCATTCGCAGGACCGAAACCAAGGCGAAACTCCGCCATGAGGTTACCACCGGTGGCGCTGGCACCACCACTGATCCTTGGGACGCCTGCCATAAAGCGAATGCAAGCATTTCCGCCACCGCCGTTGTGTTTTCGCTACCTGAACTAGTCACGCCCGCAAGTGACCAAGCGGGAGTCAAGGACGACCACCGGGTGGAAGAAGAAGCAAGGTTGGGGCCAAGAATTCGAAGCCTCCGTCGATGATCCTCGACGAGGACGTCAACGGCTTTAAAGCCCAGCAAAGACGCAAGGGACAGGGTGGAGGCGGGAGTGGGGGCGGTGTGATGGGGAAAAAAGGTGAGTACGGAAGTGAGAGACGGTTCATCGATGCATCCGTCTGATTGGTCATGTCCAGAGCAAAAACTTGCAGCCCGTTGCCACTTCTATGACCCATTGAAATGGCGTCATGTTCATGGACTTGGAAATTAGCGCCGCTGCCGCGAAGACGTGCATGCATACGGCCATGCACTTTGTGCTGCATCGAGAATGTGCCTTTGATTAGGATGTGCGCCCCGAGTCGACGTCGACTGCAAACGACGCGCGAGTCAAAGCGGTACACACGCTATTGACATAGCGATGGTTCTCGACTCCTCGGCTCTGGCATCTCGCGCATTGTGCGTACGGGGCTACTGCGAACTCTTCTATTGCATGGTTTAAACTCGACACGAATTAGCTACATGACTGATTGGGCAAGCAAGCCCGCGTTCCTTTTGTTCTTGGGAGAACCCACATCGAGCTTGGGTGGTCAGAACGTATGAAACTTGGTGTCTTTCTTGCAAAAACACACAGATCAAGAATAGGCCATTGTCGCATCAAGAATTATCTGAAAGCACCCCTCCCTTCTTCAGAGCTTACTAGGTCGATGCCACCATCTACCCCCGAAGGGATTATGGACAAGAGCGTGCGTGTTCGTCCTCATTATGCCTATCTGAGTTTCACAGCGAGCCCTTCAGCGTGCACGTCAACTTCCTGCGACGAATGTGGTTAATTTGATTTTCGTTCTCGCGCATCATGACGCTGTGACTTCCTCTCGTCGACCACTCGTAGGACAAGGCACGAGTCTTGTTGACTTGACAAGCCTCTCGCTGCCACTCATTTTGACCCGCCACTTAACTCCCTCGATCTCTTTCTCCCGATCAACATCTCCTCCGTTGATCGAGCGAGGGTCTTTCTTTGCCTAGTATTTCATGACCTCGAGGGTCCTGACCAGCCAAATCCCTGCGATGACGAGTACTCGCGCCAGAACCCCGGATAATCTCCATGGCTGAGACGTATAACAGATGTCGAGTTGGCCGAAGAGAACGTAGACACACACTGCAGAAGAAACTGAGTGGGGAAGAACCAAGTCAGCAGAACGAATTTTGCAACGCCTGGTGGATTCCCTTGAGAGTGAAAAGAAGGCGAAAACTGTGGTCGTGTCATCGTCACAGAGAGGTACTATCCGAGCAGTCACTGATCTGCGAACGACTTGCTGACAGAGTGCAGTGGCAGAATCCAGCTCACATCGTTCCCCTCCATCAAGGTAACCTCAGGATGGTCCCCGAGAGAAGCCTTATTTTCACTATTTGCCGCCTCCACGAACTGCACCCTCATCACAGCATACAGATCAATTGAACGAGTCTCATGCCCTGATTGTCCTTCAAAATTTCCGACATCGGCTTCTACATCTGCAATGACACTGGAGGAGATCGACTTTCCGCGTGGAGGTGGAACTACTCTGACAGCACTTGAAGTCAAAACTATCCGAGCAGAAGGGGCCAGGGAAGCGGACCAGGAACTATTTGCTGTAGGTGGCTCGATCCGTGGTGAACAGTCAAGTTAATGTCTTCTAGTCTACGAAGCAATCCCAGGTTAAGCGTAAACAACGCAAGTCCGATCTGAAGGGCAAAGCTACGCCTACAGAGGTTGGGGTGGAGAAAAAAGATGACATTCGTATCGAGTACCTAAGCTACAAGGTAAATTATGCACCGGTCCTGCACTACTGATACTAATTTCCCGTAGCGTCTCGTTTCGGGTACGAAGGTACTTGGTCAAGTGATGTCGATACAACCTCTCGCCATCGTGGTCTCGCTGCCTAACCAACTCTTTACCCACGTTCCCATCACTCAAGTCACGTCTCAGCTCACCAAGCGACTAGAGTCAGCGGATGACATCGAGGATGAAGAACCTGGTGACGGCGAATTAGAGTCTTCTGCCCATGTTCCAGACCTGACCGACCTATTTCACGTCGGGCAGTATGTTCGTGCTGTTGTTATAAGCTCGCATGCTCCCGGTACAACCGATGTAATCGGGCTGGCACGCGTCCGTGATGACGCAGTTCGAAGTAGTCGGAGAGTCGAGCTCAGTCTCCTCCCAGAAAAGGTCAACATGGGTGTACGGAAAGCCGATTGAAGGGCTGGATATGTGAGTTTCTTTCACCATCGCAATAAGCCAGACACTTATCATACATCAGTCCTTGAGCGCATCTGTGAAAAGTGTCGAAGACCACGGATACATTCTCGATCTTGGTGTACCCGATGTATCCGGATTTTTGCCATTCAGTGAAGCACACAAGAATGGCTCGGAGGATTCAAGACTACATGCTGGAGCACTCGTAAATGTCTCCGTGACTAAAATGTCGTCGAACGGTCGCATTTGCACTCTCACCAACGATCCTAAAGTGCTTGCGTCATCTTCGGTGAAGCCTGTCATCAATCTCTGCCATTCATAGCGTTGAAATTTTCTTAGATATCTGAAGTGACCAACGGTTCATCTGTGTTGCCGGGTTTATTAGTCCAATCCCTGATAACTGCCGTAGTTCCGAACGGGTTGAATTTGCAAATCCTAGGTTTCTTTGACGCCACTGTCGACGAATTTCACTTGCCTAGCACACACGGATCGCTCAAAGTAGGGAAAAAAGTAAAGACGAGAGTGATATGCGAACTCTCGGAAACAACACCGCCACGATTCATTGTCACACTTGCAGAACACCATATTCGACTTTTTTCAGCCCAAAAATACATCCGAGGACCAAGATTTACATGTTTCCTTCCCTGTAGGCACTGTCTTGGATTCAGTGCAGGTCCGTCGAGTGGAAGCAGAGAGAGGGCTGCTCGTAGAGATACAACCTAATCAAGAAGGATTTATCCACGTGAGCATCCCGGTAGTCAGCATGTTAATCCCTGTTAACGATGTCCAGATTTCACACGTCTCCGATGAACGCATCTCCTCACTATCACCATCATCCGGAACATGGAAATTAAACTCTTCCCATAAAGCACGCGTAATTGGCTATCATCCTTTTGACGGCATTTTGCAGCTCTCCCTGCGACCGTCGGTCCTAGAACAACGGTTCATACAGGCTGGCGAAGTGCAAGTCGGCGAGATATTGAAGGGAACGGTCAAACAATTGACGGCTTCTGCATTGTTCGTGTCTATGGTTGGAAACGTAGACGGAGTGGTCTGGCCAACACACTATGCTGATATACCTCTCAAGCATCCTTCAAAGAAATTCACGGTCGGAGGAAGCATAAAATGTCGTGTACGTACTGCTACCTTCTCATGTTTCCTGTTTATTCATCGGATTCAAGGTGCTCACAGTCGATCCAGAGCGGAATCGTGTTGTGTTGACGGCAAAAAAGACACTGCTGGACACTACGTTACCTATCTTGACCAGTTATTCTGATGCCAAAGTTGGGTTTCTCACTCACGCCGTCGTATTTCGGGTAACGGACAAGTACCTCATGGTCGAGTTCTTCAACAATGTCAAGGCTATAGTGCCCGCACTCGAGGCTAGGTATGATATTTTAATTGCGGTGGGCATGGTCATTTTAATCGGAACCGCTGGTAATGATTCGCGTGGACCACAACGGTCCATGCTTCAGCGTGAGAACCCAGTATCAGCGTCTTGTGTTTATCATGAACGGGTGTCACATCTGCGAACAGACGCTTGGCATGTCGTGGCATAGACCCCCTTGCTAGATTGCCACGGAGCTCCAAAAGGAATATCCTGTGTTGGCTCGGCTCGGCCTTTCTATCATTCTGACTCGGGCGGTTCCTCGTGCAACTTCCCTTTGACTCGGACGTCAGTACGCGTCGTCTCGCTTTTTTCAGTGTGCGCTTTTCAACACGCGTACGCCGGGATGGGCACCCAGTGACGGGGGTCTCGGTTCAGAGTGGTTCTTCAATTATGCGCTCTTGGCCAAGCATGTTCTGGTATTTCCTGCTGGGGTATAGTAAGCGCTCTCTCCTACTTTTCGTGGGTGTGCTGAATAATCGTCGCGAACCATATGTTTGGATACATGCATGAAATGGGGATGGGCTTCAAGCTCATCCAATTGGTTACGTTTGACTGGGCTCAGATCACGCAAGTCATCGGTGCGCTGGCGTTGGTCGCGGACGATCTGTTTTTCCTGATCTTTGCCTACAGCTCGATCGTTGTCAACATGCGCACCGAACAGCAAGACCTTCGCGCTCTCGTACGGCCTCGCGTTCGCGTCGATCACGGCGACGATGATGCACGCGTTCCTCTCCTTCCACAAGCAGATATGGACGCACGAGAAGCCCAACATTCACGCCCGGCTCCTGTCCATATATAAGCAGGTCTCCGAGTGGTGGTATGCCATTATATTTGGTGCGTGCGACGAGGTCGTCTGCGCAAGGTCATCGGATTTACGCGCGTTGCAGTGGCGACGTTCGTGTTTGACGTCATCCTGATCGAGGTGTGGCATACCGGTTTCCGGTGTAGATGTTTTGCTTGCCGTTGGAAATGGGTGCGTACGATTCGAGTTTGTTCGGGATATGGTGGTGCTGACGGGCCTCTGTTCCTCCTCGTTCAACTCGGATGCAGCCCTTTTCTATGTGGTACCCATCGGCGTGATTCAAGCTATCACCAACCTGCAGGTTGGATTCAAGTGCGTTTTTTTTGGCGACGTCTCATTTCGTAGTTCCTTGTCCGCTCACGTTGACGTAGTGTCATCACAGATTTCATCGTCGGGTACGCGCTCCTGGTAGACCAATCGCGATGATGCTGTTCAAGATGTGGGGGCACATCACAATGTCTCAAGGTACGTGTTGTTGTTGAGGAGAGCGTCTGGATTATGTCTGACATTTCCTTGCTTCGACGACAGCGCTTACGTTTGCGGGCGATTCTAGCTGGGACATTACATGAAGATTCCGCCTCGGTCACATTTCTCCTCTCAAAGTTATCCGTCAGCCTAGCTAGCTGCGTAAGGAAAGCGGTTATTCTCCACTTGCAATGGAAAGAGGACGAGGTGAAGCTTTCTACTACTACCGATGGGCGTCACGTTCCCACCCAGTTGTGTGCAGTTGTCTTCGCAAGAGCCCGCAATCTAATGTCGCACGAACTAGTACTGACTTTCGCTCTCAAACACTTCCACAGTTTTTGAAATTGACGTCCTCGCTACTACTCCTCAGCGTCGCCAGTCAATGTCATGACATTTTGGTCAATTCGACGAGTACTATGGGGCCGGAAATATGGCAGGTATGTCTTTCATCTTGGCTCTTTTGCAGGCGACATATCCCATGCAGCCTCAGCTTCTGGGTCAGCACATCATCATCTTGAACAACGCCGATGTCGCTATGGAGATGCTTGACAAGAAAAGCTCTTTCTATTCTGATCGTCCCGTTCACCCCATGGGTGGCGAACTCGTTGGTTGGAGGAAAGAATACGCTCGTCCTCCTTCCCTATGACGATCGTCTTCGTGAATACCGCAAAAACTTTGCTCGTGTGATTGGCAGCCGTGCAGCGATGAACACCTACCACCCTATCGAGGAGATGGAGACCTGTCGCTTCCTGCAGCTGGTGCTCGCGAAACCCGCCGAGCTATCGAACCACATCCGCCACACTGCCAGCGCCATTATCTTGCGCATCTCCCATGGTTATGAAGTCAAGGAGAACCACGACCCCTTTGTTGACCTTGGAGACAAGGCAGTCGACCAGTTTTCCAAGTCTACGGCCACTGGTGCTTTCTTGGTTGACGTTATACCAGCTCGTAGGTCATCATCGCTCCCGGATAACGAAGCTGTCCGTCTCATTTCCGTCATACAGTGGCTCACGTTCCCGATTGGTTCCCTGGTGGGTGCGGGCTTCAAGGTCAAGGCAAAGGAATGACGCGCGACCCTCTAGTAGGAGATGGTTCGACATCACGCGTTTTAGGCGGCGGGAGTCGCCCCGGAATCCTTCGTTGCCAACTTGCTCGAAGGCAGGACATTATCTGCAGAGGAAGACCACGTTGTGAAGTGGTCCGCCTCATCGTTGTACTCTGGTATGTTAAACTTCCCTTTTGATACAGGATTCGACTGAATGCGTGTACAGGCGGTGCTGACACTGTGGGTAACGAGCAACGTTTAGTGGTGGAACGTGTTGTTGACTGACAGCATTGACAGACCGTTTCGGTGATCTACTCCCTGTTCCTGGCTTTGACGCTCTTCCCCGAGGCGCAGAAAAAGGCACGAGCAGAGATTGACGCTGTCATTGGCTCGGATTGACTTCCGAACTTTTCTGATCGTGATTCGCTGCCGTATGTCGAGGCGCTCGCGAAGGAGATTTTTCGTTGGGATACCGGAGCAGGTGTTCCGCGCCGTGTAACCGAAGACGATATTCACGATGGATACTACATCCCCAAAGGCTCTTTGATTATCACCAACCTTTGGTTCGCAAGCGGGTTCTGTCCGTCATTTTTTTTCACTGATCTGAGTTTGATAGGTTTATGCTTCGCGACCCTCGAAGGTATTCTGAGCCTGATGAGTTCAAGCCAGAGCGTTTCCTTGCCCGCGAAGGAAAGGAGCCCGAAACTGACCCTCGCACCATCTGCTTTGGTTTTCGGAGATGGTTAGTTTTCGTTCTCGATGGATCATTGGTTATTTGGCTGACTTGGCTTCTGGACTAGCATCTGCCCAGGTTAATATCCGCTCAACGCCACGTCCGATCTGAAAGCTGACTATCTTTTTTTGTTGCGATCAGGAATGTACCCGGCCGACGCGTCTGTGTGGATCTCAGTCGCAATGTCAGTTGCAGTGTTTGAGGTGTTCAAGGTTGTTGAGAATGGCGTTGAGATCACGCCAGAGGTGGACCCGTCGACGGGAACCATCAGGTAAGGCATCATTGCCTGTTCACGGCGTTGGGTTGGGGAACTGACGGGGGTTGCAGTCACCCGAAGCCGTTCAAGTGCGCCATCAAGCCGCGCTCGGCTAAAGCGTTGGAGCTCTTCCAGCATGACCCTGTACTGTGAACCCAGGAGGTCATATCCATTCAATCTAGGTTGATTTGGAGTGTTCTTTTAGCCATTCCGGACGGCTACTTTTGCCTGTTGGTATTGTTGATATTCGGTGCATTTGCGTTCGCGAGGACGTGTCTATGCGTGGGCTAACCAGCGGGAAAAATGACACAGGTTGGTGATGAGTTCTTTACGCACCACGTTGGCGGGATGCGTTCATCTCTTATTCGTATCTCGTCTCCAACGTCGTCGCGACAATCAGTAAGTTATCGCATCATTTTCCATCGTATCTGATGTTTGCTTTCCCCCTTTTAGTCGCATCACGATATGCAAGGCGACGATAAGCGTTCAAGTTAAACATTTGTGAGAAATTTCTAGGCGGTATGGTACGAGTCACGTTCGTTCAGTGACCTTCTATCCTGCGTAACTCACACTGCGTGACAATCGCAGATCGATTCAATCTGGTAAAATCGAATCTGGTGAGATCTAATATGGTGAGACGAACACCTCTGACATCTGTGCACCGAAAGTGGTTTGCGTATCAACGGCTCCAAGTTACTATCGAGTCGCCGAATCATGGCATTGTTTTGACACGACATAAGCTATCTGCAGCCAGGTTGGGCCCCGATGAGCTCCTTTGAAGTGATCAAGCCAAGCGCGCCGCTACGATCGAATCTGGTGAGATCTAATATAGTGAGATCGAGATCGAGATCGAGATTTAAGATCTCCATTTCGTGAACACCGTCGCGTCTCGGCATGAAGATCAAGGTATAAAAGGCTGAGGTTCTGGTACGTATATTCCCCATTCCTCTCCCCTCTACTCTCCTTTAGTTCTTACATTTATGCGCAACGGGGAAGCCCGACGTGAGAGCGGCGGCGAGTCTGCCTCTCAGAGAGATGAAGAGACTGCGAACCCTGGGGAGAAACGCCCGTTGACCAATGCTCTCGAATTAGGTCCCAGAAAACGACCGTGCGTTCGGTTTTGATCTCGTTTTCCACTTCTTGGCTGACTATTTGTTAGGACCACACAAGACCCATTAGTTCATCACGGACGGCACTTTGGTCGGGCGTATCATACATTTTGCAACATCCAGGCCTTACTGACGAACGGAATGACCCTCATGGGTGATATCGAGGAGAATGGTCATGAGTCGCTAAGCCTTCAGTATGTGCCACGTCTCAATTATTCTTACATGCGCAAAATGTCAATTTATTCAAAGGGAAAAGCAAGAATATTCAGTGTTTCGTGACTTATTAAAACTTGTTCCCGGGCTTGAAACTCGCCTGATGGAATCTTCGGAGGACGACACCATGGTCATAGCGGAGTTAGTAAGTAATCATTCGTATTCTCCGTCGATTTGATTCGCTGATGTGCGGCATAGGTCCAGAAAGGCGCCAATAGTGCCAGGGCGGACGATACTAAAGGAATGAAAGCCGCAATCATTGATTGGGTCACACCGAAAGGCCAAACGCTCAGCCCGCACATCCCCCGCAACGTCAAGTCCGGTCGAGGATTCCACCACGAGCGCACCGGGGCTCTTCTTTGCCCTGCCGGCTATGAGTGGCAAAATCTGGAGTGCGTGTCTGATTTGAATTGCATTCGATGCACTAACTACGTAGTTCCATAGAATCAAGGAAAAGCTGCGGAATGGTCAACTCCAGGTCGCTGGAGATCAGTGGCCAATCTTCCTTTATGCGAATTATATGTATGATTCCGACGACCCCTGGAACGGACTGCTTCGCAGCGGACTGTTGGTTTGTGTATGTTTCTTTCCATTCGCAGCAGAAGAGATTTTGATTTTGATGAATTTTAGGCCTATAAGCACGTATTCACATCACCTAGTTCTGTAGACAACGAACCCAAAGCTACTCGCTCGGGGAATGCCCGCATTCATGGGATGCACAGTGTTACTAAAGCCTCGATTGCCTATGTTGCGACACAGGTGTGTGTGTGACCATTATGCTTGTTGCCTCGATGCTGACACACGAAGTTACTAGGCCCGATTTGCATTGACATCAGCGCAGGTATTTTCACGCACGGATCTCATCACTGATTCGGAACGTTTTTACAATAGTATCCTCGAATTACTAAATGATACGGAGGAGAGGGAAGAAGTTGAGCAGTTACTACTGTGGTGGAACAGACAGATATTCCCACTTTACACTGAAAGTGAGAAGTTACCCTCGAAGAACAGTGCATTGGCAAGGATCCGCGCCAAGCGTGCGGAGTCACGTGCAGCAGCCTTGTCCTAAATTCTTACCGAGCTGTCTCCTATTCGAATGATTCAGTCACCTGTGGCTATGCTTAGTTAGAGAACAAATATCATGCTTTGTTTATCTTTTTGGTACTAATTTCGTAACAAATCATTGGTGTGGATGTACCTAAATCTCATGTCAACTTGTAAATTATAATTCTGCATAGCATAGATCAGAATCATGTCGGGATAGAGGGTAGTTACAATGGACAAAGCTATGACATAGGTTGACATCAGAGTCATAGCTTTGTACATTGTAGCTACTCTCTGCAATGATATTGATTGCCACATCTCTCAATTTGGGTCCAGTTTATAACTACTCTCTGTATAGCATAGATTGACATCAGAGTCATACTGGGAGATATGACCATCAGAGTCATAGCTTGATAGATTGTAACTACCCTTTATATGTCATAGATTGACACTGGACCCAGATTGAGAGATGTGGCAATCAGTATCATGCAGAGAGTAGTTACAATCTACAAAGCTATGACATAGTAGGTTGACATAAGAGTCATATTGGGAGATATGACCATCAGAGTCATGGTTTTGTAGATTGCAACTACTCTCTGCATGATACTGATTGCCACATCTCTCAATCTGGGTCCAGTTTCAATCTATGACATATAGAGGGTAGTTACAATCTATCAAGCTATGACTCTGATGGTCATATCTCCCAGTATGACTCTGATGTCAATCTATGCTATACAGAGAGTAGTTAGAATTTACAAAGCTATGGGATAGGTTGACATCAGAGTCATACTGGGAGATATGACCATCAGAGTCATAGCTTGATAGATTGTAACTACCCTCTATATGTCATAGATTGACACTGGACCCAGATTGAGAGATGTGGCAATCAGTATCATGTAGAGGGTAGTTACAATCTACCAAGCTATGACTTTGATAGTCACATCTCCCAACATGACTCTGATGTCAACTTATCCCATAGCTTTGTAAATTCTAACTACTCTCTGTATAGCATAGATTGACATCAGAGTCATATGGGGAGATATGACGATCAGAGTCATAGCTTGATAGATTGTAACTACCCTCTATATGTCATAGATTGAAACTGGACCCAGATTGGAAGATGTGGTAATCAGTATCATGCAGAGAGTAGTTACAATCTACAAAAATCTGGGTCCAGTTTCAATCTATGACATATAGAGAGTATTTACAATCTATCAAGCTATGACTCTGATGGTCATGTCTCCCAATATGATTCTGATGTCAATCTATGCTATGCAGAGAGTAGTTATAAACTGGACCCAAATTGAGAGATGTGGCAATCAATATCATTGCAGAGAGTAGCTACAATGTACAAAGCTATGACTCTGATGTCAACCTATGTCATAGCTTTGTCCATTGTAACTACCCTCTGCATGATACTGATTGAAACCAGACCCAGATTGGGAGATGTTTTAATTAGTATGATTGAGATAAGTTTTGTCATTGGATATCTCAATCATGTCCTTGATAACCACCTAAAATATGATAAATTGGATCCCAAGTATATTTGAGGAATTTTCTTGTAATTTTTGTCAACCCACTCAAAGAAAATAATGGTTGAGCTAGTGTGTTGCAATAGTGATATGAAGGACAATGAAAGTTATTTTTGATAAGGAGTTATATGACTATATCTATTTGTCACAGTTCCCCTGATGATTGGGCCACAGTTTATACCAAGCCTTCCCGACGGGCCCGAGGGGGTTGCGACCGTGACTATAAATGTCGTCCAACACGGGTCCGTCCGGTGACCCACTGACTGGGAGCGTGTCGATGAGTCCGCAACACTTGTTCAGACAAGTTATTACTCACAGTTCTCAAGATCAAAGGCTGGGGTAGCAACAACGGGAAAGCAACCCACCATTTCATCATTCGAGCGTGAAATCACTGAAAAGGGAAGAGAAGCCCGTCCTGGGATGATCTTTGCTCTCTGTCTAGTATGTTGGAACCATTGAGAGCCTTTTGTACTAACAATGTGCACAAAACCTCCCTTCTGTTGCGGCTCCCGTTGTTCGACACCATACATATTATAGAATGGTGGAAATATAGATACTAGCCTAGATTTGGTTTTGGTACTGTGATGGGAGTTGCACACTCATACGCGAGAACTCACCTGATTATCGGCCTGCAGAAATAAATAGGAGCAGATTGCGGCAGGTTATAAAGACAAGAAAGCTTGAAGCATAGATGCAACGACTGTGGACAAGGGCCAG
This sequence comes from Leccinum subatratum, assembly GCA_038091595.1. Classification (NCBI taxonomy): domain Eukaryota; kingdom Fungi; phylum Basidiomycota; class Agaricomycetes; order Boletales; family Boletaceae; genus Leccinum; species Leccinum subatratum. Next base: position 236 of record JBBPOT010000177.1, on the reverse strand, counting down.
CGACCAGTAAGTCTCGTTGAGGTCTATCATCATGCTACCAGGCTGAGACATCAGCTAGTACTAGCCATTGTGATGTCCCGTTCTGCGCTCTCGTTTGCTCTCGTCCTCTCGACCCTGCTTGGGCTCTCCACTCGTGCGAGTGCAGAGTGCTATGCTTGCGCGAGTGCCATCTACGGCCCCGTTGAAGGGGCAGGTCTCGATTACTGGACGTGCTCTGGTGACACCTTCACCTGCTA
>JBBPOT010000176.1:0-15574 GCA_038091595.1 Leccinum subatratum | reverse complement strand
TTCCAGCACTGGCCAAAGGGGGACCTGTCTGGGGTCGCTGGGGTGGCTGTACCTGCCTGGGAAAAACTGGCCAGTGCTGGCCAGTGATTAAGGGAATTACTGATGCGGAGGCTCCGGAGAGTTGTCCGCGGCCAACACCTGCGCGGCATCTCGCATGAGTCGCTTCTTAATAATTGGCGGATTGTTAGCGGCGGATATGCTAGTGGCGGATTTTGTGTCGATGTATGTCCGCGGCCCGTTGGTGCTTGGGATTGTTGACTGATTGGCACCTCTGGCCCGCATGGTGGGTTGGGGCCGCGCACATCCGCTGCTGCCTGGAGAGGCGGCACGTGCTTTGCCGCGAGCAATTGCGGGATCCCGTATCGTGCGACTCGGGCCCGCGACCGCAGGATTGGTCGGGGTGACCAAGGCGGGGGCCCCCGAGTCTCCCGGTGCGGATGGATGTACCTCCGGACCGCGGGTGGGCGAGCTGCGCGTCAATATGCGCGCTATATGCGAATTAACAACCGCCAAGAAAGACGGAATGCGTGGATACGCACAGGTGGAAGTGTTCGATGTAGTATTGCCACTTTTTCGCAATTGAGCTTTATTCATCTTCTCCTCGGCCTTTCGCTGTTCTCGCATTCCTGTCACTATGTTAAATGGATCTCAGTGCAGCTCCCCCTGTGCATTTACCCAGTGATGGAATTCAAATGGATCGTCGGGGTGCATCTCTTGTCGGGTCCGCAAAAACTGCATCAGTTCCCTCGCGTCCTTCACATGCATATGACTGGGATCGCGTGGGAAAAGAAAGCCGAAAGGCAAATGCCGCGCATCCAGCATCTCCGGCCATCTCGCCGCCAATTTGTTGAATGGCGCAGCGACAGATGATTTGCCGCACGTCTCACCTGCGGAAAAATACGACTTAAACCCCCCTTGATCAGAGGGAACGTTTCACTTACGATATTTGGCCGTGAAGAAACCCCTAACTGTCCGCAGAACCTCATCCCTGCCCATATTGGCCACGTCCGGAACACATATGTTCCCGTCTTCTCCTGTGACATTGGCGGTCGGGTCGGGTTTCTTTCTCCGACCTATCCGCCCGCCCTGCGGCGGACCTGCGGTTGGGTCTTCATTCCCGTCCGAATCAAATGGGCCATCTCCAAGGTGTCTACCTATGAATTCTCCCCAGGCATCCTGGATTTCGTCGACTCCATGGAAGATATCTCCATTGCCAATGCGCTCATTGTAGTCACCCCTACGGCCGCGTTAATCATGCGACAAAGTGCAGTCATTCGGAAAACGAACGTATATGTGACAAGTTCACCTTTCTCATTCCTCCATCCCGCAAGTACGACCACTCTCATACCGCATGAACGCCACATTTCCCGCGACAAATCCATGAAGATATCTTCTCCGTACATTGCGGCATTCCTGCGGGTCAATTAACAATCTACTTAAGTCTGGATTCGGGTGCGGCTTTACTTTGCCTTGACGTCGGGGGGTGGCCCGTGCCCAATGGTCCATTCTTCGGCGAGGTCTTCCGCCTCCGCGATCTGATCCGTCGTCAAATTCTGGATAAACTTGGTCGCCTCCGTCTGGAAGATCCGCAATTCGTCGTGTGATCCAGGAACAAATCTGTATTTGTCTCGAATGGTTGCGAGGATTTCCGCTTTGTATTTCTGTCTGATAACACTTCTAAGTGTCCATGCATGTCCGACTTTAATCCGCTTGTCCTTGTGAATCGCGCGGGCTTGGTTCCAAAACCATCGCTTGTATTGCTGCGGAATTTCAGCTACAAGGCGGAAAATATCGCGGCGAACGCACCCCGACTCTTCCCGCCCATTCATCATCGGAGAAATCCTGTACGTCGTCCAGGACTGCCAGCTGTTCACAAATTCGATAGACATGGTCCGTGCGCAGGGTTCCGCTCAGGCGCAGCCATTCGGGGCGGGCATCCTTGAGGATTTCCAATTCAGCCGCAGAAAAGATGCTTCCCCCCATTTTTGACTTGCGGGACTCGACATTGGAGGCATGGGAATGCCCTCTCTCTACAGACGGCTCTCTACTTTCCTCACCATGATCTGTCACGGACCATTCGTCGATCTCGAATTCGAATTCGGGCAGATCTCCAGGTGCATCAGATTCCTCTTCGTCGAAAAGGGAGGGCTGCATTGGTAAATGTTGACACCGGCGAAGGTCGAGAAAGAAGGGATGTTGGAACGATACAATTGCCGCAGTTGTGTTTCGCAAACACGAGATTCTTAATCAGACTGTCCACACTTCGCTTGCAATGAGAGTTCATATGAACTCGCCCGCAATTTCCTTTTGGGAACTTGCAATCGCAGATCTACCATCCATGGCGATCAATCTCCCAACGCCACATTTCCAATTGGAAGCAAATGAAGAGATATTCCCCCCATCGCTCCAATGGGGCGACAATGCGGCCATATGTATGTCCGCCAGCAGGGAAGCAACCATCCATATGACTTGGCCCATCAGACAAATGTGGCAGCCGAAACGATATGTAGATTACCAATGCAACTACCGTCGTAAATTCTATTTCCTGCATCCCTGGAAGCTACCTCCGCCATGCCAAAGCTAAAAGGAAAAATCATACAGGATGCAAAGAAAATCACCAGAGTAACATGGAAAACCAACGATACAACCAGAGGACTGAAATCCCGCCTTGTGAACCTGAAATTGGATCAGCCACCCCGCACCCCTTCCATTCAGTTGACCCCGCGTCACAAGGATAATGCGCAGTCTCCGGGCGGATTCACGGGCCAGGCGGCCGATGAATATGATGATTTCCTCCGCCAAGGAATGGCTACAATCCCGAAACTTCGCCTACCAAAAAAGGTGAGTTGGCCGGGATTCCCTACGAATCTACTTAGTACCCGCTCAATCACTCAGACTCAACACCAATACCTCCGCGAATGGGTGGAGCATTCCCAGAGATATCTGCAAACATTGCACGAGATGGAAAGCCCCCCTATTCCGCGTATATGCGGGACATGTGGCGGAGATGGGGTATATAGGTGTCGCAATTGTTTCGGATCGCCGCTGTTCTGTACCCGCTGCTGTCGGGAGAAACACCGCAATGTTCCATTTCACCGCATTGAGCAATGGACAGGCCAATCCTTTGTGGAGTCCTCACTCCATCTGGTGAGCGTCATATCAATGATGTATGCGGTTTGTCTGATTGGGCGCATAGGCGGGGTTGCGGATCCATCTCGGCCATGGTGGAGAACAATGTCCCACGACCGCAGGAATATTTGCAGGCGATTTAGATTCATGCAATGAGACGGAGGACGAATGGATCGATTGCGACATGCCCGCACATTTACAAAAACCGTCAGGACCATACCATTTCACCATTGTGGATGTTTCCGGCTTCCACTACTTACAAATACGATATTGCTCATGTCCGCACTCCGACGCGCATGATATTCAACTTTTGCGCCACAGATTATTCCCGGCATCAATCAAAAATCCGAAAACAGTGTTCACCTTTGATGTTCTGGACGACTTCGTCCGGGATAATGTCGAGTGCGGCACATCCGCTAGCAATTATCATAACAAGCTGCGACGCGTAACATCCAATGTCTTCCCCCATCTCGCGGCAGTGAGTAAGCACGCGCGGGTTTTACTTACAATTCTAACCATCAACGCAGGACCGCTACAAAGAGCTGCTGCGCGTGTCTCGCAAATGGCGGTTTCTCAAATTGTTGAAATGGAGGGGATTCGGATATGAGACACAGGCGGCTTCATCCGGCGATCTCGTTTTGTTTTGCCCGACGTGCCCACAACTTGGCATTAATGTCCGCACCACTCCGGATACGGACCTCAACGAGTGAGCGGCCATTCGTTTCACGTTGATATCGCGGCCTTATGCCGCATCGCGAAGCTGGAAATATGCCCGGACGATCATTCTGGACGGAAACTTTAAAGCGGATCACCTGCATGATAGGCGGCCCGACGCGCAAGTGTGGTTGATGGACGGACGGGGTTATCAGGTTAGCCGGGAACCATATCAGAAGTACCTTGCTTCGACGACCAACACGATAGAGGTCAGTTTTATATCGTCCGCGATCCATATTCCTGACGTCCGTCAGAAATCGGAATGTAACAATCACCGCGCTGTCAATCACGCGAATACTAACCGCGGTAACCTCGAATCCACCGGAATTGGTGCAGCTGCTTGCGCCCGCCACGGATGTTTTATTCCGCATTCCGTCGTGAACTTTCAAAAGGGCGAACGGTGGGCCGCCCGCTTAAAATGCACTTATGATACTGTCTGAATTCCACAATAGATATTCAAACATGGATTATTGCTTGACAAATGCACTCCGCCATAATATGGAAGGCATTAAACGCGTCATCTCGTTCTACGACATCAATTGCGCATATATGAAAAAGTTTCGCGCCCGCATAAATAGCAGCGCAGCACTTCATACCCGGCGAGACTTAGCAATCGTACCCGGAATTGGTATCTGGCACGTCCACGGACATAAAGCTTCTTGCTTTCCCCGATACGCTCCGCTCTATATTAACGGTGCTGGATGGATTGATGGAGAAATTATAGAAACCTTATGGTCAATATTGAATGTCGTTTCACCGTCCACTCGCGGAATGGTGGCGCCAGGCAGGCAGGAAATGCTGGACTTTCAAATGAACGATTCAAATTTTCAAAAAATGATTCGGATGAGTAGGTCAGCTGGAGTGACAACCCTTTTCCGCCAATAAAACATCCCTCACAGGCAACAGTCTTGCCGCCAAGTTGGAAAAGGCAATTCCCGCTGCATTGTCCGCGCAGCAAGTATTCGCGCGGCTTGACGCCGCGATCACTTCCAACAACCGCGAGCAATGGGTGGAAGAACGGCGGTTAGCTACGGAACGTCGAACGATCGACCCGTCAGCCATGGATATTTTCCAAATGAGAGGCAGGCATGGTTTGTTACTCATGCCCGGCGATCTGCATACCTTCACTAACCGGAGTTTCGCATCACAGCCCCGACAGTTCGGGAAAAAGAAATCGAATTGTTAGATGTAGCAGCGCAATCACCCGACAATGTGGCCGGGAGTACGACATGGTTGGCGAGAGGTTTGCATGTTGAGGAGTCCGCGATGACCCTACTAAAGGATATGAAAATGCTGAAGAAGCAGGCTACCGATGTGCAACGTCTCACAACTGTCCGACGAGTGGAGAAATTATCCGCCGAGCTGGAGCGATTCATTTCCGAAGCTCCTATTTATTTGGGCGACAGTCTGGCGGAAGATGACTGCAAAGACGGCGAACATAACGTGAACTCCTCCGATGTATCGGAAGACGACGAAGAAGGCGACATGCCGGATATTGTGGTTCCTTTCAAAAGATTTCCCGAATTGCCGCTTCCCTCAAAATACGGGCAAGAAATGTGTAACGAGCGGAATATTGGGCATCTTGCTGGACAAGAATTTCAATTGCGAATTGGCCAAGCCAATGATGCACTTCACGCCGTTAGGTTGGCATTGGCGGAGAAAGCAATTTTATTCCGCACCGATATCCGCCATGCCGCCAGTTATGCTACAACTACACGGGCTTGGTCGAAAGTTTCCAAAGTGGATGCCACGCTTCAAAAGCACGCGGGCATTTATCGCAAATGCCGCCTAGCTATGATATCCCTTCGACCGACTGCGGATGAGTTACGCGAATATCTGCCTCTGCAATCGGAAGATTTGAAAGTTACAACGGCGGTCAGCAACCCCGATGGAAGCGGTCACCGCAATGCCAATCTTGCTTGGTTCTGGACAAAGGATATATCGCACAATGAAGGTGACATCGATTGGATGGCAGAATGTAAGCACCCCAGTGTTTCGCGAGTCGTCTCCCATTCACACATCGGCGACGCGCAGTTTACCGGGTAAATTGGCATCGCGCAAACGCCGCCCGCGACCGGTGGGCGGAGGAAGTGGAAATCCTGAAAGCCGAGCTTGTCTGGACACGTACGTTTTTTGACACCGAAATGTCAAAATGGTTAAATCGGCAGAACGATTCGGCATCACGGAATTTGCTCGGTCATGCCGCGTACGCTGCCCGGCAGGCATCCATGTTCGCTCAATTGAAGGTTCAATGCGATGTGAAATCACAAGCAACATTTACGTAGAGCCGGGAACATGTAGTGTTTATGCTGTATTTGTATGTATTTGACCATCAGTGAATACCCGCCCTTATCTCCCCCATGCTTGCGGTAATCTCATCTTACGATTGTTATTCCCGTAGAGCACTCGTCGGGGAGGTAGTCCTTGGCGGAACTCATTGTATGACTCGCCATTATCTCCCCCATGCTTGCGGTAACCCCTTCATATTGTAGCTCCGAGATTGATGCCTGTCTGGAGCGGCCCCCGTGCTATTGTTCGATGGCCTTACCGCGGACCCCGGGGATGTTGCGCATACTAATTGCGGGTCAACTGACATTGTTCATCGTATACCCGCCATTATCTCCGCCCCTTACGTTGTAGCCCAGGCATTAATTCCCGCCGAGCACTCAACCGGTAGGCGGCATTCATTGTAGACTCGCCATGATCTAGCGGCCCGCCCGCTGTTGTCTGATAGCCGCTCTGCGGAACACGGGGATCTCCGACCGGATGCCAAGTGCGGGTCCATGTGCAGTATTGATTCCCGTCGAGCACCATTCATTGCATGCGCACACTTATCTCCCCCATGCTTCAGGTAACCCCTTGGTCTTGTTTACTGATTCCCGTCGTGAGCGGCCCGCGCGCTACATCAGTAAAACCCTGTTTTTGGAACAGCGCCACAGCCGCCACAATTTAGCCGAGGCGCGGTGACAGTGCCACAGTTTAGCCGAGGCACGGCGACAGTGCAACAGGCGACAGTGCACAGGCACACAGATAAAATTTTAATTATTGTAATAATACAGTGTAGTTTTCCTATTCAAAATGCGTGTGGACTTGACATAATTTTCATGCGACGTAACACGTGACCATAGTTGGTCGTTCGTTCCTCGTTCCTCGTCCCCTCGTCTCCCCCATGCGCACTGCGTCCGAACGGACATGCAGTCCTCTCCCCCTCTCTCAACGGACACGCACGGGCACGGGCACGCGCCCTCGCCCTCCCCTTTACTTTCCCCTCCTCTCCCCTCCCCCTCCATCCTCTCTGTCTCTGTCTCCCGCGCCTCTCTGCGCGCACGCACGCACTCTCTCACCCACTGCCTCCCACTCCCACTCCCACTCCCACTCCCACTCCCGCGCTGTCACCACCCTTTCCTCACCCTCACCCTCTGCGCTCAGTGCGCCGGAACGGACGACGACGCGACGACAGCGACGCCACGGCAGGCAGACGAGGCAAGGCGAAGGTGAGCACCTCCTCACCACCTTCCTCTCCCTCTCCTGCGCTCTCCCTCTCTTGTGATCTCACCCTCACCCTTCCCTCTCCCGCTCCCTCACCCTTCCGACACCACGACCACGACCACGACGTCGCGTCACGGCGAAAACGACCAAGGTGAGCACCTCCTCACCACCTTCCTCTCCCTCTCCTGCGCTCTCCCTCTCTTGTGATCTCACCCTCACCCTTCCCTTTCCCGCTCCCTCACCCTTCCGACACCACGACCAAGACCACGACGTCGAAACGGCGACGTTGCAACAGCAACGACGACGAGAACGACGACGACGTCGCGTCGCGGCGAAAACGACCAGGACGGGGAGGACGGGGAGACGGCAGCGACACCACGACCACGACCACGACGTCGACACGGCGACGTTGCAACAGCAACGACGACGAGAACGACGACGTTGCAACAGCAACGACGACGAGAACGACGACGACGTCGCGTCGTGGCGAAAACGACCAGGACGGGGAGGACGGGAGACGGCACGCGTTCGCGATGACGTCAACAACGACGTTGCGTCACGGCGAGATGACGAAGACGGGGAGGAGCGACACCGCAACGACGACGACATCGTGTCACGGCGAAACGACGAGGAAAGGGTGGACGGTGGGACGGGACTCACGGCGAAACGACGAGACCGCGGTACCACGGCGACGACGATGACGATGACGACACGAGGACGCGTCACGGCGAGATGACGAGGACGGGGAGGATCGACACCGCAAGAACACCGCGACGACAACGACGACGACGACACGGCGGCGTTGCAACAGCAACGACGACAATGACGACGACGACATCGCGTCATGGCGAAACGACGAGGACGGCGAAGACAGCGAGACCGCGGTACCACGACCACGGCGATGACACGAGGAGGACGCGAGAAGGACGGGGATGCGAGGAGGAGGACGAGGATGGGGACGCACGACAACGACAACGCGAGGAGAACGGGGATGGGGACCCGACGACGACCGCCTCGTCCTCGCGGGTCCGTAGTAGTATTAAATATTTTTTGTACTGTATTCTAAGTATACTGTAGTTAATTGAATTTTTCATTGTATGATCATTGGACGGGAAAAGAAAAAAAAAGAAAAGTACTGTAAAACTGTACTGTGTCTGTGCGCTCTGTGCGTTTCGGTCGCTGAGGCTGTACAGGACACGTGTGATTACACAGCGCTGTTCCAGCACTGGCCAAAGGGGGACCTGTCTGGGGTCGCTGGGGTGGCTGTACCTGCCTGGGAAAAACTGGCCAGTGCTGGCCAGTGATTAAGGGAATTACTGATGTACGCAGGACTGTTGGGCACAAACATATACGTATTTGCATCGTCTTAGTCTATCATCTCATATCCCGCTACAGTAAATTTAATAATACGTTCCGCTCCTCCTGGATGGCGTCAAGATCATCCAAGATCGGAAGCATTGTCTCGAACAACCTCTGGCGCCGATCCCACCGCATCCGCAATCCATGCTCATATTCCCACACGCCGCATATGAGAGGGCCGTCCATGGGTAAAAATGGCCCGATGACGACACTATCGTCCAAAGCGCGATGCCGTTAGGCAAGAGCAAGGGTATGGGTAACCCGTGGGGGTCAGGGTCCGGGTACTCAACGGGTCCGGGTTCGGGTCTATAAATTTCATGCATGGTACCCGTGCCTTAACTACCCGTACCCGTAGCTCAACCCATAGCTTATTCATACTAGCATGTGATTTGTAGTATAGGAGACTTAGCCATAAGTAATAACCTAGTAGGTCCGACCCATCCAAGTCATGCTACACACGAACCAACAAAAAACCCAACTCCGACACCTCACTTCTAACTGCCAGTAATGTCCGAATCTGGAAAACGAGTTCCCAAACAAACAGACAAGGCCCGTGCAGCTTTCATGGAGAAACTGGCACAGTCCAAAAGGAGAAGAGAAGACTTCATGAATGAGTCAGATGAGTCAGACAACGATCCTTCTACCGTTGCAAAAAAGCAACGCCACACAGCGGCGGTCAGTAAGGCGGCTGAAGGGGTGACGAGACGTACCCAGAATGGGAAGGAAGCATCCAATGCCCAGGTACCCGCAGCAGCCACCAGTGGTGATGAAGTCATCACTATTGACTCAGACAAAGAGTCCGCCGGGGACAAAGACCCTGAGAGTATTGAAGACGAACTCGGTGAGTAAATGGGTAGCAAACCAACTTTGCTTCGACTTACCTTCGCATGTAATAGAACGGTTGATGAAAGACTGGCGCGCACCGGTGTATGGCTTTTTTGAACCAAAGCCACGTGTTGCCGATGTTAATGGTCGACGTGCCCACGACTTCGTTTGCGGTGCCCGCGGATGTGGCACGACGATCCGTAGGTATCTGGACAAAAAGGATGCAAAATCCACCGGAAACTTGAGGAAGCATGCTAAGAGTTGCTGGGGCATTGAGCTCGTGAGTACTGCCGACGAAGCATTGAAGGATGCTACCAAAGTGCGCGACGCACTCGCAAAGGGTACCCTAAAGGATGGATCAATCAAATTAGCCTTCGAACGGACAGGTAAAGAACGTGTGACTTACTCACATCGAGCGCATACTCGAGAGGAGACACGGTACGCGACATAAACCGTGAATTGATGAGCCGAGTGTTGACATTGACACGTTCATATAGTGCTGAGATCGTCCGTTGGGTATCTGAAAGTCTCCGACCATTTTCCATTGTCGAAGACGAGCATTTTAAAGCTCTAATGAAAACGGGTCGTCCTCACTATTACTTACCATCGAGGTGGACGGTTGCCCGGGATGTTCGTCTTGTATTTGCACGGACCCGGAAGAGGATAGCTATGATGTTAAAGGTCAGTAACGATCTCTAAAGCGATCAGTATAATTGAAGTCTAATGAGTCACGGTGTCGACCAGGAGTATAACGGAAAACTGAACTTTACCACGGACGCATGGTCATCACCCAACCACCGGGCTTTTGTAGCCTTCTGCGTGCATTTGGAGCACAAAGGAAAGCTTCTGTCGATGCCGTTAGACGTTGTTGAGGTTGCTACTGTAAGCCTGAGTCACCATGACATACCGTCGCAAGGAATTAATGAAATAACTTGAATAGTCACATACTGGTCTTGAGTTAGCAACGGTGTTCGCCCGTGTGCTGAATGAGTTTGGATTGGCTGATAAAGTCAGTACTGGCATGCATCCGAGGTAGAAACATACCTAATGCTATTCATTCACCTAGATCTTGGGTGTAACGAGTGACAATGCCTCAAATAATGACGCGATGGTCAATATGCTTAGTGAGCTCGTGCCAGCGTTTGCCGGTCCTGCAAGCCAGACACGTTGCTTTCTTCATATCGTGAATTTGATAGCGAAGTCCCTGCTCCGTCAGTTTGATGCTAAGAAGGTAGACCTGGACAAAACCGACCTCGTTGATGGTGATGACGTGGACCTGGAGTTGGAAGACGAAGCATCGAGTGTGGATGAAGGAGACTGTGTAGCGGATGAGGGGGAGGGGGAGAACGAAGATGAGGAGGACGATAACGAGGACGGCTGGGTTGATGAGTCGAAAGATTTGACGGCCAGAGAGCTTGCAGAACTGAAGAGAACAACGCGCCCGGTGAAACTGGCATTGTTCAAGGTGCGAAGTTTGTGAACGACTCATGAATGCTTACCTTGGAATCTAATCCTATTCCCAGACACGGAAGCTGGGCTATAAGATCATCCATTCAACAACGATCCTCCTCCCGGCCTGGCGCGAAATCTTCGAAAAGCTGAAACAAAAGTTAACTTATCTTCCGCGGGACGTTGCGACGAGGTGGAATTCGACGTTCGACATGTTAGATTATGCTTTGAGACATCGAGAGGTGGTAGATGGGATCACCCAAAAGCGAGAGCTGGGACTGAGAAAGTTCGAGCTGTCGGATGAGGAATGGACAGTCGTTGAGCAGCTCCATGCGGTGTTGACGGTCAGTACACGTGTAATCCTCATGTGCTCACCTAATCACGGTCACGCCGCACTAGGTCCTCAAGGACGCAACACTTTTCTTCTCGCGGGCGACCCCCAACCTGGCCACTGTCATACCCGCCATGGATCACATTGATCAACAACTCAGCGCCTTTTCCCGGGACCGGAAATACTTACCGTCTGTTCGCGCCGCCGTTTCGCTTGCAAGAAAAACACTTAACCGGTACTATTCGCTCACAGACTGCTCTGACGTCTACCGGATCGCAATGAGTGAGTCATTCATTATTTCAACAGACACTTCTCACTATTTAAATAGTTCTCCATCCTCGACATAAACTCACCTATTTCAAGAAGATGGACTGGGAGGCCGACTGGATCTCCACAGCAGAAAACCTCGTGCGAAACGAGTTCAAAGATTCTTACATTGACACGGCCACCAAGAACATCGACAATCTAGGAGACACCGAGGGTCGTTCTGATGAGCAGGCCAAAAAGAAGACGAATATGTTTGACTCACTCCCCGCCCTTGCCCCACCCAAGGCAAGTGACTTGGGGTCAGAACTCGACCGTTACCTTACCGCCGATGTGGAGCACGTTACCGACGCAATCATATGGTGGCACGAGCGCCGCCACACCTATCCCTCTCTGTCGCGTATGGCGCTCGACTATTTGACCATACCTGGTACGTATATTTCCTCTTTTTCAAGGTATCTTATTGATGTAACCGTATAAATAGCTACCTCGGTCGATGTCGAGCGGTTATTTAGCCGCGGCCGATTACTCCTATCACACACACGCTCTCGCCTATCCGTGCAATCAACTCGTGCCCTTTTGTGCCTAGGCACATGGGGTGATCTCAACCTGGTCAAGAACGAAGATGTGAAGAGGGTTACGGAGTTGTTGGATGTCGACGAAAACAGTGACAGGCTCGAGAGCGGTTGGGACTCGATTACTTTGTAGTTCACGTTTATGTACTTTATCTACTACGTTTGCACTAGTATTAAAATTGCCAAGACCCGCGGGTAAACCCTCCACGGGTTATCCACGGGTCTCTTTAATGTTACCCGCTCATAAACCCGTACCCTTGCGGGGGATACGGGTCAAGGCCGGGTAGGGGTACGGGTTGATGACAAAGTACCCACGGGTTACCCGTGCTCTTGCCTAGATGCCGTGCGCGGACCGCTGTACAGTCTGGTCGGAGGTGAGCGGAGGTCAGCGAATTTATAACGGAATGCGCTGACCTTTCACATATTGTGGTTCAATCGTGAAGCCTTCTGCCAGGAGTCTCTCGCGCTCTTTCTGCAATTTCTTCTCACCTTGTGCCCATGATGGTTCGTTATCGCTGCTATTTACATAATATGGCGGAAAATACTCACTAGGACCCCGCTGTTTAAGGAGTATATTTTCACGGATCCGCGCGCGCTTTTCGGCATCGGTTGTTAATGTTCCAATATCGGCTGTAATGCGTGAAATGGGTCATCCCATCCGATCAGAAGGAAAGTGACCAACCTGGCGCGGGAACAATTCGGCAATTAGCCGGCGATGCAAGAATATCCGCCATAGTAATGACTTGCGCCTAGCACTCGTCAGGATAATGTAGCGGAATGCGCGGTGAAGGTGTACCTTGCGAACTTCATCGCCCGTTTGCTCCAATCTCGTGACACTCGGGGTCCGATCGGCGTTGCCGGCTGTTCCGCTTGCACGTCGGGTTTGAGTTGGCGGTTGGGCCTTTGGATCAGCCGAGGCGTTTGCGACTGCATCCGCAATTGCGGCCTCCGGTGAAGCGGCGTTTCCATCTCCCAGGTCCGCGCGGGCCTTTCCTTTCCGATCGTTACCTTGCTGCGGTGCAACGACTTCGTGGTGCGTGTCTCGGGGTTTGGTTTTTTGCGTCTGGAGAAGAGGTCAGAGAGGATATCAGGAGAGCGGTGATGTCACCCTACCTTGACTATCGTGTTGTCCTTGTCAACTTCCTTCTCACCGCGTTTGTCCCGCAGGTCTTTACTCCGCGATACGGCCACTCCTGTGGTCGCATTCACGTTTGCCGTATCTATGGGCTGTGGGGCCATTTCCACCTTGCCGTTGTTTTTTGGTTTGCGGCCTGGGCGAAGTGGTACCTGCGGCCGCTGATCTGTGTCCCGTGGAAGGGTGCGGGTTTGGTCCTCAGCTTTCACCTTCCGTGGCGGTCGTGGTGGGATGGCGATACCCCGCAGTGCCTCATCCTTTTCATCAACACCTGGCGATCAATCATGAACCGGCGCTGATGCATTTGGCTTGGCGGGATCATGGCTCACCTTTCAATGCGGGCCGCTCGGGACAATGTCCGCCAGATTTCAACCGATTCCCGCCCTTCTTGCGATCTGTAGGCGTTCAAGATCTTTAGTTTTACTTTACAATCAAAGCCTACCGGTCGTATCTATTTGCGCCTGCGACATTGCGGAGGACCCGGTGGCCATTGAGGGTTCCGCGGGGATGCTGAGTCGACTGAACGCAACGCCGACCTTTGCGATGTTGTCCCCAATGGCTTTGCCGTCAGATGTCTACCAAATGCTACGTGTTATAAAAACGCTCATTTGCGGGTGTAACATACCTCTGACGGGCATTGAGGCCGGTTGCGTGTCGGACGATCCGGAATACGAGCTTTCTTGAATACCCGGTCTCGCTCTTCGGTCGCCTCGCGAATACGCTTGCGGAATGCGGATTCACCACCTAGATCTTGTCCAGGAGTTCGGATAACTTGAGCTGTATGCCGGCACAGAATAAGGAATCAGAATCTTTAGACAGCGAACTGATTACTCACCATTGCTCGTCCATCTCACGGTACGCTCCTCTGGCGCCATTTTGGAGGTCGATGAAGAAGGTGGCATGTGGAAAAGCAAGTGGTGTAAACAACCCAAGTGGCAAGATAGCGCTTTGATCCTCACTACAATGTGGTTCCGCAGGTCAACAAACACCGCAACAATCGTGTGAATATTTGCTCTCGCATTGTTGTTCCACTTGCGTGGGAAATCCCGATCCGTCCACAGTCCACGTCTCTCGTTGTCCATCCGCACCTTCTTTCTTTCCTCCCATAATCCCGTCTTCACCATGGACGCCAATGTCATGCTAGCCGCCTGCAAGGATGCCGTCTTCGATATCCTCCATCAGTACATCATCAGGACTCCGACGACTCCGGTATGGGAGGAAGCCTATAAACTGATCTCCTCTCAATTGGTGAGCATGATTTGTGGTGCGGGCTCAGGTGGCTCACGTGCATTCCGTTTCGCCCGCCCAGGTGATCGCCGACCAAGCCGTCCCGTACGCGGAATTCGTGCCACCTTTGCTCATTTCGGTGAAGCAACACTGGACGGAGCCGGACGATGAAGATTGGCCGGATTGGAACGCAATCGTGAATTGGCAGGAAGCTGACATTCAGGACCACCCCTGGTATGCGATTGGGCGTGAAACCGTTGACAAAACAACGAGCGAGGCGCAGATTCACGAATGTGAGTCAAGGCCCTCGCATTCGTCCTTACTGCGGCTGATGTGATTAGCTCCCATTCGAACTGAAGACGGGCCGAGAAACCCCAACTGGCAGGTTTCCTCGGACTCCACGGGCAAGAAACGCGCAGAAGAACCCGTGGCATCCAAGCTGAAACAGCGACGTGCAACACCGGCAAAAGGTTCCTCCGATTCCGCGGAGGATGAGGCCGCGGAGGGCGACGCAGGGGACGAAGAAGATGTCGATGAAGAAGCCGCCAAGCCACCTCGCCGCAGAAAACGATCGCGCAGTCAGAGTCGTACCCGCGAGTGGCGCAGTTGCTCTCCAAGTGAGCAGCCCGACAATGCCTGCGACAGCTGCAAGAAAAGGGGAGCTCTCTGCGAACCATCCGATCGAGGCGCATGCAAGCCCTGTAGGTCACGCAAAAAAGGATGCGAACATGCGCGGGGCATCCGAGGCCGTTCTCGAGCCCCTTCCACAGCAACCGAGACCTCCACCGCCAAACCTCGCGCACGATCCAAAAGTCGTCAACGTAAGGCAAAATCTTCGACGACATCCGATGCAGGCTCTCCTCCGCCCACCAAACGACAGAAAACAGGACCAGGTAGGTCACAATCTCTGAAGGTGCACGGCAAGAATTAACCTCGATCACAGGAATGGAAGTCGTCATCAAGCAGACGAAGAGGAGTGCGGTCAAAGGCAAATCGGTCGTCAGGAGTGAGTCGCCGCAAGAAGGTCCCTCGGGAACCGCGTTTGCGGATGATAATCCGACAAATGGCGGGCTACGG
>JBBPOT010000175.1:0-15599 GCA_038091595.1 Leccinum subatratum | reverse complement strand
ATTTGCCCTCAATGGCGATCCGATGCGCAGTAAGAGCAAGGAAGGGGGGGGGGGGGGGCTTCATCTGACCAAATATCGGTTGTGAACGAGACTTTCCCTACAGTGTTCTATTGTATTGATTTTATTAGATCTTGTACAGTCGAATGAACTGGAGTACTTACCGCAAGATCCCTCTTTACGACTTTGAAATATTCCTTCCAGGCTTCGAGGACTAGCTCGCGAAGTTTTGTACGATGGGGGATATCGATATCACGGATATCCTGGCGTAAGAAGAGGATGAGTTGGCGGAATTCAGGACATTCGATGATATTGATAGACTGCAACGATGCAAATTAGTTACAGAAATGTTCTTAGAGACGACTATGTCAGTTGTTGCAGCTAACGGAACCGGCGTCGGGGGTAGTGGCAACACCGGCGGCATGTGCGGGATTTAGAGTAGTTTGGGAGGCTCGCATACCGAGTGCAGGAGAGGAGCCCAGGACATTCGGCGGGGCAGGCTGAGCGCCATTGGACGTGGGACCATCGTCACCATCACTGGATCTACTGATGTCATTGATGTCAATAAATTTGCCATCACCTACATCCCGGTATCGAGTAGGTGGACGACAGGTTCGGGAAAACCTTGCTCTTGCGGCGGTGCAAGGTTCCGGAGGCTGAGCTGGATCGTCGGATGGAACGACAGCCCCCTGAACCTGTGGACTGAGGGAAGTATCGTTAGGCATGGTAGCAGGGAAAACGGGATTCGAGTGAGAGTCCACAAGAACGGGAGCAGCTGCGCGGCCATGACGGCGGCCAGGTTGACGAGTGCCTCTGGTAGCCATTGAAAAACACGGAAATTGAGCAGGCTGCAGACGTGTGGATTGAGACGGAGGATAGTTGGCTAAAAGTGGTTAGTGAACGTTTGAACAGCGGGGTTAAATACAGTTTTTTTATGGGGCGGACGATCGTGTGGCAGTATGTAGTATGCGCTCGGTTGAATACAGTTTTTTAGGGTTCCAATCGACGACTCATCGTGCAGCGTGCACTCACTGAGGCTGCCTGAGTGGTGTTGATACGCGCACGGATCATCCTGGCGCCGGTCTCACGTACAGTAATACGTATACTGCAGTGTACGCAGTCGTGTTCTTTGACGTACGTATAGTACTACGTACAGTTTTACAAATGTATCGCTTCCAATTCTCTGTATTAATATCGCCGCTACTGGGATTGGAAGGGGAAAACAAACCTGATTCATTCATTGATTCAAGTGACTGTCAACGTTACTTATTACGTCTCGCTCTCTTGGTCATCTGGTCACCACGTTTGTTTCGCTTGACGTTGGGTTTCTTCTTCTGGCGGCGTGAGATGGTCTGGATAGAAGCCCGAGACTGACTAGCATCGGCTTCATTATGATCTTCAAGTTCCGGCTGAACTTGTTGAGGAACGGAAGATGAGGGACTATCGGAAGATGAGGGACTCGGAGTATCGGACTCTGAGTCCGTGTCGTGGGAACGTTTCTGACCGCGAAAGACACAATTTTTAAGCCACCAGCAGTAGCGATGGTGTGCGGTAACCCTCATAGCAGCAACGAAGCCACCCTGGAAGTCTGTCCAGCATATTCCGAGGGGTGTTTCACATTGTGTAATCCCAGCGGCTGTGTTGGAGTCCAGGCTCAAGTTGAGCTCGGCAAAATAGTCGACAATAGCATGTTTGATTGATGAAAGACCATTTTCTAGCATGGCCTCCACGGCATCCATCTCTATTTGAGGGAAAAGGGTCTGCGGCCCATTAGTCAACTCGGCACATATAATACTTGACGAAGCGAAGACTTACTCCGTGTGCCATACACGCTGCATTTGTGCTATCCAGGTCGATTGAATCCTCCGTCGGCTGCCTGACCCACACCGAATACTCGACAGTACTAATGTGGCACCAGGTGTGTCCCTCGATTGCGATCGGAGCACCAAGGCGAAGAGGCTGCTCCTTATTCGCACGCAACTCCAAGAAATTCCTTTGTGTCAGAGGCTTCTTGACACTGGCATCCCGAAAATAGGACCATGCATTAGAACCCTTCTTCGGCGACTGATAATTAACGTGTTCGTTGACGGTTACTAAAATTATAACCATAAGATTGGGAAGTTTTCGAATGTACTTTCGCAGTTTGTCCATTGCATGTGATTTCTTCTCAGAGAAAGCACATTCTCCGATGAGAACATACTGCGGATCGGCGTTCGAGTTGCCCTCGATATCCATCAACGAGACTACCATGTCCGGTGTGAGGAGGGAGCTGCCGATCAAGACGCTGTGATTCATATGCACGCGGGCACGGACAGTGCGATGATTAAAGGGGATAGCCTCCAGAGCGTTCCCGATGGAAATCTTGAGGTCGTCGAAAGGTGCCTCGTGCACAGCAGTTGGTATTTGAACGATCATATGGCGAAGGTCCGCATGGTAGGTCAACCTATGTGGCGTCAAATTAACAATCTCATCGGAATTAGCTGACGCCAGACGCACCGTGCATGTATAGGAACCGCAGCCAGGTCCTCGACAATGTGTGAAATGGCCTCGAATGCATCTGGTTCGACATCGGGGAAAAACTGGTAAAATCAGTCAAAAATAACATTCAGTGTGCCACGGGCAAAAACGTTACCTTCAATGTCTCTTCGGGGTCGGCTCCTGAAATGTGGTTCAGAATGGCCCTACACTTATCTTGGAGGACGGTCAGTAGGTGTAACGTGTCAATATATTGTACTAGGTATTACCTTGGTCGAGATTCTTGAAAGCAGCAGAGCCGGCGGCTTTCAGGAGAAGGGCATCCCACCGCCTATTTAAATCAAGCACCTCTCGAGGGAGACCTTTGGCATCTTCGATGGCAAGAGTGGGAGTTGCACTGGCTGAAGTGTTTTTCTGGGGCAGGCCTATACTCGGGCTTGCGCTAGTCTGATGAGCCGAGTCTTGCGGGAAAAAGACAGATGGTGATTGGGGGGACAAAGCAGGACGAGGGTATTGGGGTCTCCCAGACACGATGGCTTGGCGTACTTTCCGAATCTCTGTCTTGGGCTTCGATGTTGGAGGAGGGCTGGGGGTCTTAATAAAGCTGCGGGGCTGGGAGCGCTGGGTAACAATTTCGGGATACCTATAGCGGGGGTATGAGTCGCTATTGCCTACAATCGCAATTGACATGGCTAGAGAATCGTAGTCCTTGGTGAAGGGTATGATTGATCAGCAAATGGTATGATTGGCACTCACTCAGCACTACGGCCCATGCGTGGTAAGTTATAACCGTAACCGTAGTTACTATCTGTGGCTTGTCAACGTTATCAACACCGTCACCCCTGTGGACCGGGAACATCTTCCACGGCCTCAACTGTACAAAATGCCTTCAACAACCACTCACCTACCATTTGTAACAAATATATTTCGTGTTGATGGAAGCTTCAGTTTGAGGGAAATCCTTGGTGCTGGCTCGCATGGGTAGTGATACTAGTTGGTCACCGTTGGTGTACTCAGTTTGCCTTCAACTGTTATATATCGCGCTAAAGATCTCGTTAGCGGCCAGGACGTTTCAGTGAAACTTGAGTACCATACAAATGGCTCCTCCCTGCTCGATCACGAGTTCCAGGTTTTGAAAATGCTGGGGGCATCGGATTCCCTCAGCCTTGGTGGTTCGGAAGAGAATCGACCTACCATGTTCTGGTTCTGGATAATGTAGCAAAACCCTCATGTGAATACTTGCTTCAAGTGGTCGTCTTGATATGGATCTTGTTTTTTCTGTGAGATCACAGATGGTGAGTGAGCCTGTCTGATAAATCTGACCACGAAACATACTAACTCGTTACCTGGCAGCTCCGTAGGCTCGAACACGTCCACTCACTAAACTACATCCACCGCGATATCAAACCACAGAATATCTTGGTTGAAGATAGTGAGTCAAACAACACCGTCTTCCTCACCGACTTCGGCATCGCATGGCAGTATCGTGACCCCGCCACTCGACTACATGTTCCGTGCCAAGATGGATGCCCTTTCGTTACTAGTAGTACCCCATCATTTACTTCACTCCACCATCACCTCGGCATTCAGTCGAGCCGCCGTGACAATCTTGAGTCCCTTGCATATACCTTGTATACCTTGCTGTACCTGGTGTGAGGATCTCTTCCTTGGTTCAGTAGTATCAACCCCGACCTCTCCAACGACGCAATTTTGAAACTGAAACAAGACGTCAATTGAAGCTCTCTGTCAAGACCTCCCTCATGAATTCGCTTCCTTCCTCATGTATTCACTGTGACGTTCTCTGGCTTTCACGGCCAAACCTGATTATGGATACCTCCGCTTGCTACTCCACAATGGCGTGCTCAAAGCGCCTGTATCACCCGATGCCTATCGCTTGCTCAAATTTAGTGATGCTGGCGAGCAACCTCCACTACATCTGCGTCAGAATAAATGCGAGAGTGACCACCGTCCCCTCAGATGTTTAGGAACCCCAGAGGGGGTTGGCTGTCCAACATGCCCTAGCAGCAATTGTGGCAGTGTCAAACGGCGAAGGTGCTATGACATAATGCTTAACTGAGAAGTGGTCTTTCGACTGATGGGCCTCTATTCCGTCTAGAGCACGAAACGCTGACAAGCTGGAAGATAATTTCACTCCTCGTCGCAGCGCCCGGACTCGAGGCCAGGCTCACCGCTTGTAATGCAGCTCGCCGCTCATTGAATTAGTACGTTGTACAATGTATGATTGTGTTCCACTTCTCACATGATGCGTTATTTTGCAGTGTACAATATTTTGATGCTACCTATACGTGTTTTGAGTGGTTGAACTTCGAAATTTTTCTAAGTCTAAATTATGTACTCATATATACTTAGTTACATTAGTGAAGGTGTGGACTTAAGGTGCAACGGTTTGTTGGGTTGACTGTCGCTCGTGCCATCTTTTTTTCGTTGATTTTTTTCTCCGACCGCAGTGGCTTACATAACCAGACACTGGTACGATATGTGAGCGACCTAGAATGGACTGTCACACATCTGCAAAATTTTATATTACACATCGTAGCGGCGCCCGGGAGCGCCAGTCCCCGACTCCAGAGCCGCCGTGGTTAAGATGGAAAGGCGGAGCACTTAAGATATAATTAACGTTGAGAGTCGGGGAGGGTTCTGTCAGCCAAAATCATCACGCTGTCACATTTCCTGCAAAGCCGACCGCGCGAACTTTTAACTGCATTTGGCGGTAGCGCTGAAACCTCTGCTCATTTTCACACTAATCATCACGCTGTCACACTCACTGCAAAGTCGCTTGCGCAAACTTTTGACTACATTCAGCGATTATGTAAATAGTTACAACTGGCCCGCTCCTTTTTCCTCCTCTTCGTGCTCGCTGCTTCCAAATAACCTGCATTCATAAATCGCTTCAAATGTACTGTCTGTTTTCTCTTTGTGTTTCATTTAGGATCTACTCATGAGCTCCGTCTGCACGATTCTCATCGGTTTACTTTACGGAGTTGAAGTCGGGGACGTGGCGCTCGAGCACCGCTACGATATAATTAAGTAGAAGAAATTTTATGTGGCAGTCACGGAAGACAGAGACACGGCAGTTACAACAGGGCAACATCGTCATCATTCAAACCATCGCTACTCAGATACAATTGCTATTCATACACTTGTTATTGATACACACGCGATTGAATGGAAAGAAACGTCAGCCACTACTACAATTCATCGACTTCCATCTTTCCGAATTCGAACCTCATGGTCAAGGGCAGCCTTTCTCTTATTGTTTGATCCGCCGGAAAGCAACTCCGCATATTGATGCGCGATGTCGTGGAAGTTATTGATGAGATAATCTCGATATGGCATGACCTTCATAGTGTTCAGCATCGCGTGATAGATCCGCGATCCCTTCAAGTTGTAGGTTGATCTGGACTTGTATGTTCAGTGAGTACTACGAAGAGTAGAGTTCATGATAGTCCGCACAATCTTAAGATGACATCTACTTCAACGAGATCACCGTCATGCAGTTTGTCGTCGTTGTCTGCAGGGTGAACAAACACTCCATCACTGGTGAACACATTAGGTCCTTGGACGATGACGTCGTCCATGTCGAGTCCCGTTTTCAAACTAGCATAACGAGATTCAGGATCGGGGAGTTCTTCCAAGCCTTGCTCTTTCGAACCTGTGATAAATTAAGGTTAAATTTGGCGTTCAGAGGGAGTAAGTCGCAATGTCACATCTTTTTTTGGGCTTGGAGCGTGAATCAGCAGGTCGGCTGTTTGCCTTACCTGCTTGGTGTCGTTAAAATCATATCCCAGTCAATGATAAGAACAGATACGTACTCGGGTTCGCGAGAGAGTCCGACTCTGCCGCACAGACATTGTAGCTCAGTGTACGTTCACAGTCCAGAGGGAAGGGAAAAACAAACACACTGCCGATGTTCGCCCTGCTCATTACAGGCACATGCAACCTGCGCGGGTTAGGCAGCCCTTTGAATAGCGGTTCCGTATGAACCACAAATGCATAGCGGTCATCTGACAGATACGTCTTCAGGAACGGTACCATGGGGGGACGCTGTTCGGGAGGAAGATCTGAACGTTTATGATTGATAGTCAGTTGTCGAAAGGTCGCATGTGGAATAACCTTACTCTTGTTGCGGTCAGTCTCGACGCACAGTGCGAGCAAAGTATTGCAGATGTATGGGCCAAATTTCGTGAGAGGAGCACAAGTATCCAGCTTGGCGATGAACTTCAAGTGCCATGGGTCACCGATGTTCGTGACCCAATATTCGGCCTTGTTCGGCATAAGTTCCGTGATGGGGCGTGGATTATCGATTATTCTTCGTCGCGAGTTCGTGCGCAACTGACTGAACCGTTTCACACGTTACACATCAGATAATCTGACTCGTTTGGGTGTGTGATTACTTTCTTCTGCCGCCCAGAACTATCCCCGACTTCCACGAAGTGGAGGAGGGTTTTGTCGATGGAGAATTTCAGGCACCCTGCAAAACAGACCGCACGAACTTTTTACTATTTTGGTTCCCACATTTACCATCTCATCCTCGACACGATGAAAGTCATCCTACGCTGATTATCTGATCAAAGACGTCAACACGCTGAAAAGGAAGTGGACGGGTCGAATGCGAAGAGGAAGGCGGTCAAACCTCTTCATCGACAACCTCCCTCGAAGAGGTTCGAGTTCGGCAACATGGAGGTTGACGAGTTGTAGTGTTTTTGTTTCTCTCTGCTGATGTGTACATTAGGAGTAGCCTTGCATCTGTAACAATAGCAGCGACCGCCAATGACGGAATCTTGATTGATATTATCATAAGTGCGTTTCAGACCTGCAAATTTCCGACAATTTCGTCCATGCAGGAGTCGGGGATTGGCGCATGTGCGCCGCTACGATTCTTAATTAGGACACTCTGGCAATCGAACTCAACGTCACATCATGGGTAGAACCCGTTTTATGGCGTTGCATTGGAGACTTACCGCTTCCATGTTCCGACCAGGTAAACCTCGACGAGCCTATCGTTACAGACACGAAGACATCGTCTGAATAGCCTATCTTCCTTCATGCCTATGTAATCATTGCACACTTAGCTCACTGGTTTCCCGAATGTATTGAATCGCGTCATTGATAGCGCAAGGAATACCACTTTTTTCCCTGTCCCATCCCATTGACATCAGCCCTCGAGCGACACGCCGAACACATTCGCACGGATAATTATTTTGTGGAAAAACTTTGGGCTGCAAATGAGTAGGCGATAAGTCAAGTACCATCATCAAAGACGAAAACAAGCCTGATAATGGCACCAGCCAGGGAGAAAAACTCTAAGAGGGCGTGAGTCGCGTTGTGCAAGAAGAATGCGAGAGCACGGACTTTGGGGAAAGACGTCTGCCAGCACTCCTCCGTCGTTGTACCCGTGAGGTACTATGCACGCTGCCATGCATCGTTATCGTCACGCCGACGCGGCGTGCTGATAGCAGCACGCCGCGTCGTGTCGTTGTCGACGTTGCGCTGTTGTCATCGTCGTCTCCGCCGTCTCTTCGCCGCGTCCTCGCCCCTCTTGCCCCTCTCGTTCTCCCCCTCCGGTGTGGACGGGGTCTGGCGGAGGGTGAGTGAGGGACAGAGAGAGGAACAAACGCACCCACGCCACGTCTTCGTTGTCGTGTCGTCGCATCATGTCGCGTTCGTTGTCGTCGACAAGGTATGGGGTGGGCGTAGTAGGGGTGAGCGAAGGAGAGGGAGAGGGAGAGGTGATCACGCACGTTCGTTGACGTCGACGTTGAGTCCGAGTCCAACTCTATGTCGTGTCGTTGCTGTTGTCCTGGGGTCGGGCCTCGAAAGCTTGAGGGTTAGCTAGGTTGGTGCATGGAGGGCGGTCTGCTCAGCGCATGCGGTGCAGGCGCAGCACGGCCACATATATTGTTGGCCAAGGCTAGTCTCGTTCCCATACGTTCGGAGCGTTGCGGGCGGAGTTTAAACGAGCAAAACGAAAAACACTCCAGAACGTCTGGTGCATTTCAAGCGGCAGACCACCCATGTGTCACGCTCGACTACCAGGGGTAAAATTTATATCACGTAATTACATCGTAGCGGCGCTTGTGCGCCACGCCCCCGACTCCGATACATATTATGTATTAGTAGGGATATAAGTACAAACATTTGCAAGCACGAAAATCGAGGAGGAATTGGTACGCGTGGTGTGAGCGTGAAGGAGTTGAGTCAGAGCGCCCCTAAAAGTTCGCGCGGTCGGCTTTGCAGGAAATGTGACAGCGTGATGATTTTGGCTGACAGAACCCTCCTCCACTTCGTTGAGAGTCGGGGACTTCGTCAGCACGATCGCAGCTCTGTATTAGGCAATTTTGCGCCGAACTAGCGACTCTCTCTATGTCACCGGATCAACTCGAAAGTCCCCTGGCACGGGCCCGAGTCAATGCTGCACAAAAACATCAGTATGATTCAGAAAAGACACGGCAAGAGTTTTCAGACCTTGTCAGTGAAAGATGCGGTGGAAAACTGCCTTACCCTTGGCAGCTCGACACTGCTGAGGCTTTGTTACTTGGCCTTGATGCGGTCGTGATTGCAGGTACCGGGGCTGGAAAGACATTACCATTTGCCATGCCACTATTGCAGAATAAAGAAAAGATGATCTTGATTCTTTCACCACTGAAGGCTCTTCAGCGAGACCAGGTAAGGTTGATTCGGGCCTGTGTCTTCACCACGGCTCACCGTGACGTGTGTCTGCAGCAGCAACGATTTAGAAAAAATGGGGATATCTGCCATAGCTGTGAATGGAGAAACGTGGTCGGCGAAACTCAAAAATGTGAGCACAACATACCTCGTCTGGCACAGAAATTTCTTCCAACGGCACCTTCCACCAGTTGGCCAAAATCTCCGGGAGTAGTTCACTGTTCATCAGGGCAGTTCGAACACCACGGATCTGTGGGTCTTTGATGCATTGAGCATCCCCCCAAGTGACCGCATGCAGAAATTTGGGCAGCGTTAAGCCCACAGCGGACATTTGCGCGAGAACGTGCTTCACCTTATTGGCCAGCGCAGAAAAGTCGGGCCATGGTTCCGAGTCATCCGGTTCGCTTTCCGAGTCCTCTGGTTCGCTTTCTGGGGAGTCCGTGTTGGAATTGGAAGTGGAATGAGAGTGAGAGGAGTGGAGCTGGGTAGCAAGCGGGGGCAGGTGAGAGTCGTCGAGATCTGTGTCATAATCTTCCTCTTCATCATCTCGAGCCAAAAGGTCAGTATGGAAGGGAATAGATTCGAAAGTCGAGTGGTGTGCCATGCTGCGAGTGCGCCGGGTGACGCGGTGCGCTGATTAGATTGCTCGCTACGCTACGACATGATTACAAATCCGTGACGAAAGCGTGACGCGTGATGGATGGGGGCCTGCCGCATGAAATGCACCAGACGTTCTGGAGAGAGGTTTCTGCGCTGCAATTTGAAACCCAGCTGACAGCTGTCTCCAGTACGTCTGGGGACGAGACTAGGCCAAGGCGCGACCCCACACTCAAACATTTATAACGCCGCTTCAACATGTCCCGGCCATACGTGACACGGTTCATTCACTATCTCCTCCCTAGTGGAAAACGACGACATTGATTTTGGAACCCTCCTCCCCACCCCTCACTGCGACCGCATGAGTAGCAGTACTCATGCACGATCGCATGCTTAAGACACAGTTTGTCCTTGGCGGTAACAACTGCTCTGGAAGCGAGAAATAGAAGAATGACCTCAAGACACGGTCCGGTCCCTACGAGTGCAGGATGTATATCAACGTGCGTTTCAACCCCATTCAAGTTTTGTCTCCACATTTTGCTGATCCATTGTTCTGTGTCACCGACACCACAAATCGTTCTTCTCGAGACTTGAAACCACCTAAGAATCCCATGGGCGGCTTGTCGTATCGGACGTATCCCGACATGCACTCACTGCTCCCCGGCCTCGTTTTCTCTTTCACCGACCTCGAACGTCTCTTGAAGCGTGATTCCAATTCCGTCCTTCCTGTGTATCGTGCGATGCCTCTCATTCCAGGTGATATACGGACTGAGATCCAAGAAAGCTTAGTGGGGTATCGACGGGGATTTATCGTACAACGCTCTTCGGTTTGATCTTGCGATGCGTCCACTGCGGCTGGTCGCAGGCTCAGATTGTCCTCTGGTGCGTTACGATCCGTGCATCTCAATTGGTCTATCTGACGATCCAAAGTCTCAACAAACTGGTTACTCTATCATTTGAGGATTGTTAAACCCATTTTATCCACGAGCGCTCTGATGATATCCGAGGGCTGTCATTCAACAGCTTATAGAGTTAGCGCACTTCTTACGCGCACCCGCGGAACAACATTGCCCTCACGCAATCGCTGGCATTTTGACAGAGTTCTGACAAGCTACCGGTCGTAGTAGACTTCTAGTTCGAAGGTGCTATCGCCAACGATACTAATTACACGCACTCAAGTACTCATAGCCTGCGGTTTTGGAAATACTAATAATGCGGATACTATCGAATCCCTTACCACGGGTTTGTCCACCAGAATCCAGTTCCCTTCACCACTCTTGCTAATCACGGAATCATCGAAAACCTAGGAATGCCTACACCTTTTTGTCTACGTGGCTGGACTATCATCACCCCCTTCAAAACACTTGCAGCCGTCCATTGCCACTAGGTCGACCATCGCTTAGCTCTTCAACCTCAAGTTCCCCGTCCAATGACACTTGGCGCCCCCTGCCGTACAGAGGCTGAATTGCGGCCGGGTCATCCCTTATGGCAGTGTCGGGCGAAGGGAGTAGGACTTGTCGTCAAGGAGATCAACAGTACTAGTGCTACCTTTCGGTACCTGCAACGATTTCGTGCGACGGTTCCTCGGAGCTCTAATGTCATATCTCGGAAGTACGGAGGAGACGCAGGATGACAGAATTACATATAAATGTAAACAGCACAAGACGATACTAATGAGTGTTGGGTTGGGATCGAAGTCATTCGAAGCCAAGTTATTGGATACTAGTAGTAATACGGAAAAAAATACCGAGATCATTGAAACAAAAGAGTGGCAGGCCGAGCTTCGAGTCCAATCACAAAGATAGTAGCACAATCCATTACATACCTGAAAATAAACTGATATATAGATTATATAAAAATGGACAGTGTACACGTCACTTACGATCACCATATCCCTTCTGTCTAATAGCCACACGAATTTGGCCAATTCCGTTGTCAGCGTCAATGAGTTTCTTCTCCGCATACTCAACCTGGTGTTGGTACAACTTAACGAGCACACGATGTTCTTCTAGCTTGGATTCGACAAGGTCTTTCTTGGCTCGCCGCACTTTTTTTCTGGCACGTGCTACTTCAAGCTGTAAGGAAGCGTAATCGTAGTCGAATTCTGACTCCGAGTCAGAGCTCGAGTGCTAAATAAATACTCCGCATTATTAAACGTTGAATGTGCGAGATCAGCTGAAAGTACCAGTACCTGCGATTCAGCTGGAGACTGGCACCTAGAAAATGTTGATACGGAGCTTGAGCCAGAAATGGTGGAGCTAGATGCCAATAGGGTGTGGTGTGACTTCCGGAGCGCTGAATTTGAGAATGATGGGGATGGCATTATGAGTTGATGACGGGAGCGTGACTTTGAGTTTTTGGTTCAAGTCCAGTTGAGTCGGAATCACCCGTCGGCGGAGCTACCCACAGGTTACTAGAGCAACATTAGCAGCATACGAAAATCCCTTCCGGTCTCATACATGAGATATTGTCCGAACTGTGGCAGAGCGTTCCAAAATTCATCGAGAGTCAGCCGGCATCTGAGTCAACCAAGGTCAAGTTGCTACGGGTGGATCAACGACCTATCACGCATCCGAGACGCGGTTGTCCATTCCGACAACCACCACGAAGAAGAACATCAAGAACCAACGGTGGAGGTTGATCGAGGAGTACGAGACCAGCAACCTACTGCGAACGAAGATGTCCCAATGGACGTTGATGGATTCTTTGCGTGTAGGGGAGAGGAGGATGTTGGACTGGAGGTCGCCGACTTCTTTGAGGGTGCTGGGCGTATATATGGCCAAGGAACATCGTTTATGGACGTCTTCGACTGTGACAAGTTCGCTGAAGCGAGGAAGGGTAACCTCTTCTACCCGTTCGCTAACCGCCATGAGTGGGAGTTGGGGCAATGGTTATTAGGCTCTGGCCTCAGCATGGCAGCCATCGACAAATTCTTGTCGCTTCACATGGTGTGTCTCAGAAGTTCTTCTCAAAACTTATCACCTTATCCTTCTGAGCAGGTCCAGACACTCTCTCTGTCGTTTCGGTCTGCGAAACAACTCAGAGGTCTCGCGGAGATGCTGCCCCCCGGACCTCAGTGGAAGTGCCAGCGCATGAGGACGACTCACCCCACCAAGTCAAAGATTTATTTGTATTATCGAGACCCAATAGATTGCCTCGAAGCTTTGTTCTCGAACCCTCTTTTCCACGAAAAATTGGATTTCGTCCCTCGACGCGTTTGGACGACCTCTGCTCGCCTAGTCCGCAAATACTCCGAATGGATGACTGGTGATGCCGCATGGGAGTATCAGGTACATTCTTCACTATGCTACAATGGTTGAAACTTTTACTGAGATCCAGTGTTGAGTCCCAGCTTCCCCGAGGGGCAACGTTACTCGGAACAATCCTTTCATCCGACAAGACCAACATCTCGGCGATGACCGGTGACCGGGTAGCGCACCCTTTACTCCTCGGACTTGCGAACATCCGGATGAACACTCGAACAAAGTCATCCTCAAATTCTTTCTGTCTTCTCGCTCTGTTACCGGTCCCTAAATTTATTCATCGCAAGAAACGCATGTGCGGCGTCCTGGAGGATCGCCTAAATCACGAATGTTTGGATGTTATCTTGCGTCCATTGAAGATAGCCGCTCGAATAGGTATTATGATGTCCGATCCGGTGGGCAACCTACGGCATTGCTATACTCCACTAGCTTCATATATTCTCGATACTCCTGAAGCACGTATGGTAGCTTGCGTACGCGACAAGACTTCGCCGCTAACTACGGCTACATATCTGGAGTTCGGTAATGATATGCCATCGCCACCGAGGACTGGTCACCTCACTCTCTCGCAGCTCGCAGAGCTCCAGACGGACCCATTATTACTCGAAGAATACTTCCGCGCATGCGAGGAGTATCGGTTTAACGGAGTCGCCGAACCATTCTGGAGGGACTGGCCTCTCGCCTGCCCTTCTATTTTCTTAACCCCGGAGATGCTACACCACTGGCACAAAGAGTTCGGCGACCACGACCTTCAGTGGGCGATCAACGTCCTTACTCCCGCCGAGATCGACTTTCGTATGTCAGTTTTACAGCCGATTACTGGCTACCGTCATTTCAAGGAGGGCATTTCAAGGGTCAAGCAGGTGACGGGAACTGAGCATCGTCATATCCAGCGACACTTTGTTGCGGTTATAGCTGGTGCGGCTCCGCAAAGTCTCGTGATAGCACTCCGAGCTTTGATGGATTTCCGTTACCTAGGGCAGGCCCCATGCTTGGATGAGTCCCACCTCGCTCTCATGGATAACGCGCTTTCAGACTTTCACGCCCACAAGAATGCCATTATGGATGCAGAGGCACGGCGCGGAAGGAAGAAGCCGATCACTCATTGGCGCATTCCCAAACTAGAACTAATGCAAAGTGTCACCTCTAATATTCGGAAGAACGGTGCGCCTATTCAGTGGACTGCGGACACCACAGAACACGCGCACATAGTCGTCATCAAGGATCCCGCTAGGAGTACGAACAACAACAATTACGACGCGCAGATCTGTCGGCATCTTGATCGCGCCGAGAAGTGCCACCGCTTTGAGATCGCAACGACTTTGCGATCGATAGAAGACGACTCTGGTTCAGAGCCTGACCACGCTACCATAGAAGGGACCCGCCATTTGAAGAACTATTTCATTTCGGCACGACTACTCCAAATGCAACTCGACAGTGATGCTCATCCTCCTCGAACTTTCATTGCCGACAACACGGCGGTCCACCTTAATCGCAATCCATCACTCAATCGCATGCTCGTTGACAACGTAGCAGAGCAATTCCGCATTCCAGACTTGCGTAATGCACTCGCTGAATACCTGCGTCGCGCACATTCCAACCCAGATACCTACTACCCGATCGGAGGACAGCGTAGAATCCGCGATGGTGCATTGCCATTTGACCATCTCCAGGTGTGGTACAAACTACGCGTACAGCATTATTCTTACCATGATTCATCTACCCCTACCCCCGCCCAAACCATCAATGCGATCCCCCCCAATAATGCGTGGCCGGAGGGTCGCTTCGATGTTGTGGCTGTCTGCACGGACAGCGATGATAGTTGGCCAAAGAGTGGTCTCCGAGGTATGTTGTGTTAATTCGTTGTCACATGAACTCAGATAGTGTGCTACCAGGACATGTCGTGGCAGAAATTTGTCTCATCATGCGCCCCCTCAGCAGGCAGGGCACAATACCTTCCTGGAATGATAGGTATTTGATGTATGTCCGTCGGTTTGATCCTATACCACAGCAAGAAGGTCTGCTTGAGACAGCAACTCAAATGCAAGTCCTCAAACGTGCGACCAGAGCCGATGGGTCCTTACTGGGAGAAGTCATTCCACTCTCTCAAGTTCGCGCCCTCCTCAACATCATTCCGAGGTTTGGGTTGAAGGCGGACCCGGGGCTGACAAAGGAGAATTGTATGATGCGCAGCACCGCATTTTTCTTGAACAAGTACTTCACCAAGGATATTTACTATGCTCTCTCAAATTTGTAGCAACGCACAATGACGGTGACTGAAAATGAGATTCTGTACAAGGTCACTGGCCCAGGGATAACGGTAGCTGATGCCCGTTTTTCCTGATGGAATTATTTAATAGTAGCACTCATTGATGAAGGCGTCCTCACTCTTGCCCGCTCAATATAATATTTGCATACCGGTATACCGCCGCGTCATGGAACGTGTCCACGTGGAAACTGTGGTCATTTCTGAACATTAATGTAATCACTTAACAATATTTCATCAGCTTTGGCAAAACTTTCGTTCCCCACTATCTATGCAATGGCATTTGACTACCTTCTAGTTCAAGAAGCGAAACC
>JBBPOT010000174.1:0-15600 GCA_038091595.1 Leccinum subatratum | reverse complement strand
CATACCCGCCGTGATACTACCGGTGGGCTGTGGCAATGAAAGGGGGATGGGGGGCGGCGGGCCAACAAGCTTGCCTTGCGTTCCCGATGGTCCTTGCCCTCTTGTCGTTGTCGAGTTGCATTGTCCAAGTAAGACGGGCATGGTGATGATGACAAGGGAGGAAGAGGACGACACCGCGTTGATGATTCACTGTATATAGTACTGTACATGTACTAGCCATAGCCCAACCTCAAGAGGAGTCCTGCAGCTCTTCTTCAAACAAAGTGTGAAGGTATTGGTACTAGTAGTAAAATGAAAAATGAAATAAATGTCGTCCTCGTCGTTACTACCTACATGACCGAAAATAAAACACAGTTCAAAATTTCGCTAGTACTATCTCATCAGGATGAAGTGTAGTAATTACTCGCCATGAATTCGTACTCGATATAAGCAAGTCGAGCTCCCTCCCCAATTATTCAGCACCTCAAGTACTACTACTCCGAAGTCAATGTTGAGCCGTAAAACTTCCGAAATAATGGGGAACCTCTGTATCCACTCGCCTTTGGATATATCGAAGGTGATATATGCTAGCGGTACAAACGTCAATCCTCCTGTAGCTGGAGGGCCTTGACGTGAGGAGAGTAGATTGGCGAATTCAACTGGATGCTTGGTTTCCAGCCCTGCAGCCTTTTTTCTGTTAGGTTTCCCATCAATCACTCCCCAAAGAACAGCGAGCCTTGGCGCATCAGCGAAGTCTCCCGGAATATGGTCGATAGTCACGTGAGTGATGCCCACAGGACGAGCAAGTGATATTCCTAGCTGACCGTCAGGACGCTGAGACATATCCCAACAACTCCCGAAGCTGCCATCCAGTGCGACCTCCGGTGGATGTGATGCATGGATGGATTGCCCGACTCTGAACCACGTGTGCCACTGTGACTGACGAGTAGTCAGGACGTTTACCACCTTTGCACCACCAGCAGCCAGGGCAAAGTCTTGCGCCACTGCAACTTCCTTCAAGAGACAAAGGTATGATGATTGGCCCTCCTGCTTCTCCAGTGAGTCCAGTCGGATGTTCTCGACCGAGTCACGGTGAGCAGTTTCCAGGGAGCTGATACGAGTGGAGAGTTCTTCAACCATCATTTCTAAATGTTTTACCCAGCTCTCTTGTGCGAGTGACTGAGCAGCAGATTCCACCGATTCAAGACGAGCAGAGATATCGCTAACTGAATCTTGTAGTTGTTGAGCCAAGGTCTGTGGCTGCGTGACGATGACATTTTGAAAGTTTACCCACATACGTGAGAAGGTGGGACGGACCATTGTTATGGTTGCCGTATGTGCATCATAATACAGGAAAAATCCAAATAGAAGGACCACTGCCAGTGGCAGAGTTCGGATGATCATTAGCGAGGTTCTGGAAAATCCATGTCGAAGTCCTCCGAGTCCATGGGATTTTGGGGAAGATGAGGGTGTGTTCACCGGGGAAAGTGGACCGAGAACTCCGGCACCGATACTACTATCTTCAGTGGAGAACGGTCGACGCCGGTAGCCACCTCTGCTGAAATGATAGAACTGATGCATAGGAGAACCTATGTAAAGATTGATCAATGGGACTCAAATGATCACGCTCAAAAGAATAGTATTTGCCTGCCAGTGATGAGTAAGATGCTAGGCTATCCAGCTAAGAGAGGTGTTAATTGGTCTGGAGTGGATATATAACGGTGGATTATACCTTCTGAAGTCCTCTTTCAGGACGTTGGTCACCGTGAGGTTGCTCGGCCATGAAACGTGACGAGTTTAGACGAGGATCTTTGTCAAATTGTAGAGGTTGGGGTCGTTTTGAGATGGTCATTGTCTGAAAGAAAAATGTGAACAGTGGCTCACTGGCAGTGCTACGGTATGGTACGGTTACTATTCCTTAGGATTAAGTCCGTGCAAGTCCAAGCGTGTCAGAAAGCCTGCCTTGCTCGTCGCTCCCCTCCCTCCGTGCATTTTTTTCATGTGCTAGCCACCTCAGGCTCTTCAGGTCACACGTCCCAAAATTGTCTGGCTCGGTTGCTCGACTCATTTAGTACATAGGCGTCATGTATCTATTCCACCTGTCCTGCATGTACTATCAGTGCTGCAGCCCACAGCCCTCAGCTCCACGGAAAGTTCCAGAGATTGGTATAAACGAGGAGAAGGGGGTGGTTCAAGAGTCTCTGGGATCTGAGCAAGGGGTTCCGAAGACGGGAGTAAGTAACCTGGGAGCGGTGCCGTGGGAAACCACATGAATTGGGACAAAAGCGGCGAAGTAAGCGGCGTAAGGAAGTCCGGGACTGGAGCGAGGTATTCGGGTACAGGAGAGTAAGATCCAGTGCAAGTAGCAAGGGTGGGTTCGAACCCTGTGAGAATGGAAGAATCTGGAGATGATGATTGAAGCTCTGGTTTGACCGAGTCATCCTGGAGCAAATCACTCATGGGAGGAGGAAATTCAAATGGAACGTTGAAACGAAGCCAGGACGAGCATAACACGTCACCTGGGAACTTAGAAAGATGTGTAGATGTGGAAAGTGTTTGTGCCTGACTATGAAAGGCCCAATATGCCTCGCCACTGGGAAAATAGACGACGAAGGAGCCTGCATTGCTCCGCAGGATAAAACGAGGTTGCTATTCAGGGGTTCATCTCCTTCTGAGTGCCACAGGATTAAAAGGCTTACGTCTGTGAGATGGTGATGATCGATGCATATTGTTTCAATAGCGCAAAGACTTGCATCATCGCTCTTCAAAAAAAGCCAGGCTGAATAACAAACACTTGAATTCAGAGTGCAATAGAAGATATAGGTGGAGAGATCACACACGCAAGCGCGGCTGCTCACCAGCGACGAGAAGGATCGATCCAGGCCGTGGAAGCTCCCGAGACATATTGGTTGTCCCCCATGCCTCGACGATTTTGACACGGCGGGAGGCGAACACAATGGTCACGCTAGTATCCATCAGAGAAGTAGGTCAGCAGGTCTAGTAGATACATACTTTTGGAAGATATTCATGTACAGTAATTTCAAGAAGATGGGAATAGGAAATAGAGGTCGGACTTAAATGATAATCGGTGAGCCACTGAACGCCTTTGTTCTCGAGCAGGGAGGAAAGGACGAGACTAGCCGAGATGGGATATATCATGATACGGTGTCTATTAAATTTGAAGAGTCACGGGACAGCCCGTCCGACTAGGATACAACTTCGAACCATGCTCAGGCTCTAACAATGCAACACATATTCACGGTGGATGCTCGCCTTCACAAAGATGGTCCTACATATCTTGGCCTTCCAGATAATATGAAGGCCCAACGCGATCACCCTGGAATCACGAAATGCAGAACATTTGTAAAAAACAACGGGCAATGGCCAGTGAGGTATTGAAATTCCATGAATTTGTGCTCCTTGGTTGATGGCAGACAGCATGCACAGGGCATTGTCTGCCGAACCAGTACTAGAAGTCAATTCAGAATCGACACCTGCATCAAGGTAATTTCACATTTCTAACAATGTTTAAGATTCTTATGCACTAATTAAGTTTCAGACAGTCGTCAACACCACTAGAATTGCCACTCGCACGTGTCATTGAAGAGAATGTGCGTCGAAGATCAGTAAAGTTTAGAAAAGGAGGTGGAGGATTCGCTTACTTCGAGGCGAGATCAAAGACATGCATCGAGAAACCTCTAGCAAACGGTTCTGAAGAAGGGGACATCTACATCCATTGGGTCGACCCAGAGAAACGCTGCCAGGTATGGGTTTGGCGAGGTGGTGCATGGGTGCAAGTTGCTGCTGGACACTCGATGGTTAGAGTGCCCGAAATGGAGCCTCGATTCCTTACAGTCTCTGAAGGAGGACAGCCTTCATTGGTGCAAAAGATAACTTGGGATAAAGTATACAAGAAGCGAGAATCCCCAATTATCCCACCCTAATCCACTTCGTACTGTATATCCACTTTAGCACTTCAATCCAGTCTTGTAGGAAACGCGACAGTGTTATGTTTCCTGTCCTTGTCCCAGACATCTTGTACGGCCGCCGAAAAATTACCAGTGAGAGATAGTGAATGCCCTGCAACATCATGCGTCTGAAGAACAGAGTGCCCCATCAACTTGTATATTCGAAATCGGAGGTCTGTCACGTCTGTGGAATGGATCACTGCCAGCGGCAGCATCATCATATGGAAAACGAAAACTACTTGCCTTCTCAGGCCAGCCCATAATTGAGAAGGGCCACAAGCTAGAAGAAAATATATCAACGTTGGTGGTGGTGTCAGTGGTGGGAAGATTGGCTCCACTGACCTCGGTCCGGCCAACTTGAACGCACCACTCATGGCAAACTTGAAGGCAGTTCGAGTTTGACAGTAAGTCACGTTCACTGGCACTATCGGATCATGGATTTGTTTACTCACCTTGGATTAAGAACGACTCAGGAGTCGCAGCTGAACATGCAGACTCGGACACTAGGCTGCCATGGTAAAGGCAAGATCGAGTTTCCTCGACGGTAAGTCACGTTCAGTTCACGTCATGGATTTGTTTACTCACTTGCATTAAGAACGACTCAGGAGTCGCAGCTGAACATGCAGATTCAGACGCGTCTGGGTATTGACCGGTGTGAGCACGTGGTCAAAGACAGAGTAATAGTATGGAGCACAGGTAACAAACGGGGCTGTGAACACGATGGACGATGAACAAAGCAGCCAGCCTTTCAATGTGGTCAACTTCCATCAATTTGTATGATAGGAAGTTATCTTACTTTTTTCAGTGAGAGTCAGGACTGTGCAGGGTTTTGATCGAAATGTGCCCTTGTCCAGGCGGCGTTTGTCAAATAATGATATAGAGGAAAGAAAGCGCAAGAAGGACCGCCGATGTCGCAAATCGAGCAGGTCTGAGTGCTCGTTGTCGCCGTTGTCGTCGTGTCGAATACTGAGGAGAGAACTGCGACGCCGGTACGGATGGTCGTCGTTCAGTTGGAAGAAAGGACGGGCGAGGTGGAGGCGCACTGGTTTCGCCTGTCATGTCGTAACAGCCGGTGCAGTTACTAATAACGGCCCAGGCCCGAGTCCTCGCTGCCCCATCACGCAGCGCTGTCAGATCAGCGAGCCCTTAGTCCTCAACGACAATACACCTTCTCGACAGCCTCAACGATGCTTCCATTCGTGCGTCAATGTGCTGCATCCTCTGAACGATCACTGCAGGCGTGGGTGGGTACTACCCACCTGCAATGGGCCCAACCGCGCGCTAACCCCCAACCAACGTGCCTGCGACACGTGTACTCACACGCCCATCGAAATTCAACCGCAGCAACAGTTCCCCGGTTAGATACCTTGACCGAGTATATTAAGGTCACTCTTGGCCCTTCTTTGTGGAGCGATGCTCGCGTCACACAGCGTTGGGCAGCAGCCATATGTAGTCTCGAAACCGACTCGGTCCAGGACATTCCGAGTCCATTTTAGGAAGTGTTTGGGCTACGCCCAAAGTCTTACCGTTTTGGTGATCGGAATATTCCGAAGCTCGTGAGAGCACGGATGATGGCCATCGAGACTTAGTGAGATCTTGAGAGTCCGCATCCAGCTGAATCAGGTATATCGATGATATATCAATATCGATACCATAATCAAGGCATATTTTAAGAACTCAGATATGTATTGATTATGTGAATGAACTAGTCCGTCCCATCCTGCCCATTTTCACTTTCTACTACTAGGCATGGCCCAAAAACACTGCATGTGCAGTATCTGCAAGCGATTCACTTTCGTAGATGCGAATGGCGCTACTCATCAAGGACAACTCGTAGACTTTTATACTTTCGGAAGACATACTGCTCGGGAAAAACGCGAAGGATCAGATCTAGATGATAACAGGGAGCATCAGCAGTCGATTGTCGAATGCACCATTCTTTCAAAAACTCTGGAGCATGGTCGGAATAACCACGGGGAAGACATTCCGGCGCGTCAAAGGGACACTGATTCGGCAAATCTTACTGCAGTCAATCATAACATAGTGAGTCCCCATCGCTCCAATATAGAGCATGAACTAAAAGCTGCCGTTCGAGAGACTGATCGTGGGGTGCATGCTCAGGGAATCAGCAGCGAAAGGCACTTGCATTCCAACATCCAGAAGGCAAAGGATGACCTCGATAGGGTGAGCATCTCTACCACTGTTTATATTCTATTACATACAACATGGCGCATTCATATCCCAGATGATCACAATACTGAGCTTAGAACTCGACCAACGCTCTCGTGTTTTCCAGCCAGCTGTCTGCCCGATGCTGACTTTTCACTGTCGCACGGATTCCGCAGATCATGATGTGCAGCTAGAGGCAGTGAGCCCTAATAACGAGAAATTTATTTCTCATTTCGGTTGGTTATCAGAGACCTGCCGTGTTGTCACAGAAATGGATCTTGTTGGAGATGCCGACCTCTCTGTCAAGCGTGCAGACCTTCTCACCAAGATCGGTGCAGCCATTGAGGCACTGAGAGAGGAGAAGGATAAACAGTGGAAAATACACCGTCTCCTGGGTTCTCCTGGGACCAGCGTTCACGGGCATGGCTCACTGAACATTCCTGATACTGTCGATGTAGGCGAGTCGATTGATAGATTTACAAAACATAGTAGCGGCAAGTTGCTTATCCTGGCCTCCATAGATCACTTTCGAAAACCTTCGCAATTGCATGATCCGATCTGCATGATCACCACTTTCCTTGTTATCGTCCTTCATGTCCTCGCTGGCCTTTCTAGGTTGGAATGCCGCTTCGTCTTCATTGCACTCCGTGTCACGGTCCTCGCCACCTTTCGATTTTGCATGTCAACCATCACACCCTCACAAAAAGTTGTTCTCAATCAGATTCCAAGAGATGTTCGCACTGCAGTGAAGTATTTCAACCTGAAACCTGAAACTGTGCGCTATGCATGCTGTTCAACCTGCTTCGCCACATATCCTCCGAACGCCACGACACGTGACTC
The DNA here is from genome assembly GCA_038091595.1 of Leccinum subatratum. Classification (NCBI taxonomy): domain Eukaryota; kingdom Fungi; phylum Basidiomycota; class Agaricomycetes; order Boletales; family Boletaceae; genus Leccinum; species Leccinum subatratum. The sequence goes on along the minus strand of JBBPOT010000174.1, from coordinate 8,644 downwards.
ACGTCATATCTATCCCACACACTGTACGTTTGAAGAAACCCCTGACCGGCCACCATGCGGTGCAAAATTACTCCGTGATCCCACTGGTATAGATACCGATAACGACGCACCCTATCAGCCAGTTCGGGTATTCGGTTACCAGCCGATGTCGTCCTGGTTGGCAAGGCTCCTTTCTAGGCCTGGACTCGCGCCATTGCTGGTAAATGCTTGGAGTACGACATCTACGGATGGAGTTTACCGTGACATCTGGGATGCAAGGGCCCTGCGTGAACTGCAAGGGCCGGATGGCAAACCGTTTTCTTTTCAACCCCCTGGATCAATACACCTTGTATTTTCCCTGTTTGTTGATTGGTTCAATCCCTACTCAAATAAGCAAGCGGGAAAGAGCCATTCCACTGGGGTGATATATATGGTCTGTCTCAACCTGCCACCTCACCTCCGTTACAAGTTAGAAAATGTCTATCTTGTCGGAGTCATCCCCGGTCCCAAAGAACCATCATTAGCACAAATTAACCACCTCCTTCGCCCTCTTGTCGATGACCTCCTACATTTGTGGACTACTGGGTTGAATTTCCGGTCATGCCAACAACATTTCGAATACCTCGTTCGTTGTGTGCTCATACCCCTCGTCTGTGATATTCCTGCCCTCCGCAAGACTGCAGGTTTTGCTGGGCATGGGTCCAATTTCTTTTGTTCGTTTTGCAATCTGCCTCTGAAGGATATCCGTAACCTTGACAAACAATCATGGCCACGGAGATCCTGGGCTGAACATGTGGCACTTGCGGAATGTTGGCGGGATGCATCCAGCTTTGATGAACGTCTCGAAATTTTCAAGCTCACTGGATTACGGTGGTCAGAGTTACTTCGTCTTCCTTACTGGAACCCTACGTTGTTCGCGTTGCTGGATGCGATGCATAATCTTTTTCTCGGAGAACTGCAACATCATTGCCGTGACGTCTGGGGCATCTCAGTAAAGACCCCAAATACAACACCAAAGGTACAATCCCATCCACCGGAGCGCCAGGCAATAGAGTTGGAGGCCGTAGCAAACGCCATCAAGAATAAATCTGCCACGAAGCTGAAGGGAATACGCAAGGGCTACATCAGTGCCGTTGCTCGCTTTAATGGTATTGTGCCCGCAACATCTACGTCAAAGTGTGATTACATTGCAACGCTTCTGGAATGGGTAAGGGGGACAATTGTTGTGCTTTGGGATAACTTAAAATTATCTTTTCAGTCTGGTAACAATCCTCGGGCAACTATTAAGCTGCCACCAGTCATGGACGGGCCGATTTCGGACTTCGTCTTAGTCAATAATGATGTATCAGATCTATCGACATTCACGGTCCTCTCAGCTGACCTCTTGCAAATTGTCCGAGATGATATTTGCAGAACCACATTTCCTTCCTGGGTGTCTCGCCCCCCACGCAACTTCGGTAGCCCATCACATGGAAAACTCACTGCAGATCAATGGCGCTCTGTTTGCACGATAAGCCTTGTTATCACACTCGTTCGGGAATGGTCATTACCTTCAGCATTGCCGAGGGACATACTCCTACTGAAAAACTTCATGGATCTCGTTATTGCAACAGACATTGCCACTCGGCGTTCAACATCACCAGATCGGATCAAGATGTATAATTTCCATATGATGCAATACCTTCAATCTCTTGGCACGCTCTTCGAAAGACATTCATTGGTCAGCAACCATCATCTCTCTCTCCACCTTGATGAATGTCTGGAGCTTTTTGGACCTGTTCACGCATGGTGGTCTTTCCCCTTTGAACGGTATAATGGAGTAATGCAGAAGCTCAACACCAATTACAAACCAGGTGTGTGACGGGTCTCAATCTAATTTCCTTTCTTAGCTGACACTCCAAAAGGGGACATGGAGATTACTTTTTTGGAAAAATTCTCGATTGGTAGCAATCTTCGAGCAGCTGCGTCAGAACTCGACTGGCCACCAATGCAGGAGTACAGAGAAATGATGGAGGAATTCCATACAACCTTTTCAACACCAGTTCGTGGGTCACTCTTGGAAGATATTGTACCCATCAATGCACCGTCCACAAGCATGGATGATGCCCCGAACCTGACCTTGGATGAAGAAGAATACCAGCTGTTGTTAGAAAGGATCAATCACGATATTCCAGATCCAATGGCCAGATACACCCACTGGACTCAAAACGACTCTCCTCTATCACTTCTTAGCCAGAATGCCCGACGTCTCAATTCCCTCAAAGTGGACAACGTTGAATATGCTCCACCTCGCAAAAACAAGGGCAATTCATTCGTCTTGACCAGATTTTCTGACCCTGCCTCCAACAGACATGCTGTTGTTCCTGCTCAAATACATTCGGTTTTTTTGCATTCACGCCGCTTACCAGATGGAACTGATGTTGTGGAGCCGTTTGTTGTGGTGCATGACTATGTACCCCTCTCGGGCGAAGATCAGACCAAGGACCCTTACTTGGTATATCCATCACTGGAAACTCGGCTGTACTACAACAGCTTCAATCCTCATTCTCGCGTATTGAAACAAGTAGACATCATTTGCCATTTCGCTTCTTATGTATATGAGCCGGGAAATATGGTAGGTGAAAGGGGGGAAAAGAAGCCGTGTATTGTAGTGAGTTCTCTGGATAGATCGTAACGGAATACAAAGTACATGGATCAACATCTCAAGTAGCGGGATGTGGTTGTGGAAAATTGTCCCACGCTCACCCGTGTGAGTTGAAACACGGACGACTGGAAGGCATGTGGATACCGAGGACGGCCGGAAGAGGGCACGGGACCGCGCCCACACGAGCTCGGACGGATGGGATTAGTGGGGTTGGTTGTTGGGCAAACTTGACTACTGTCGTCTCGACTGGATGGCTCGACGAACGGAGATGACACCTTTCGTTCTTTTATCACCTTTCGTTCTTTTATTTTATTTTTATTTTTATTTTTATTTGGGGGGCAGGGTTGGTTTTGAATCATTTTCGTTGGCTTCGTTTCATTTCGTTTTGGGTCATGTTGAGCGAAGGGGGGAACAGTGAACGTGCAGCGAGGGGAGGTCCGAGTCGGGCTGTCCTTGCCGGAGCCTCGATGCCGGGCTCGAACGCCTCGAAATGGCTTCTCCGGAAGGGTATTACCAGGTATTACTCTAATTGGATATATTCATACGTCAGGTACCGGTGTGGCTGGCACATGCCACGCAGGGCAACTGGATATATCCCTATTCTTAGTAGGATATTTCCCCGCTGGAAACCATGATGCGGATATAGGCTGAGAGCCGGGTATATCCCATCACGAACTAGATGATGAGTGTATATATCCTTTTTGATCATTGTGCCTCGTGTCATCATCGTGTCTAGAAGGATCTGCGCCGCTGAGTAGTCGTATCCTATCATTTAGAACAAAGGCTTTCAAGTGGCTCATCCCCTATATCTTTCAAGCAGTTCATCTGCTATGCCCAACCTGCGTCTTCCCTCCCTGTCCTCCAGACCTGGCCCACAATGACCAAAAATGTTCTCCAAAAGTACGTGTTTGTCTTAACCCGGAATCCATGTCTACTGACAGACAGGATGCTAGTGCGACGATCGTATTCGCCTCCCGCCGCATCAAAATCTCTGAGGAATGGGGGACGACCGGGATGTCACGCGACCTTCCCCGACCGGGTTTCATTCTTTTACTTGCTGGCGACCAGCCGCGTTCGCGTGCGTATTTTCTTGAACTTTCTTCGCTGTTCAAGCTCAAGTCCTTGTCACATACTAAATATAATTCAGCCTGGATTCTTTTAAAGAGCGACGATAGAAGTATCTGCGCTGTCGAAACACTGGCACTTCCTATCAATCGCGTTAATACAACCATCCCGCAGTTCTCAAACGTGAGCTTTCTGATTCCTTGGCGTTGGTGATGGAAAGGAGCTGAATAAATTATTAAATAGGAACCTCGTTTCGTCCTACGATGCGCTTCTTCCTCCTTCATTGTTTATTTCCCCACTGGCGAGGCCTATTGGGCCTTTCATACTCAGTCACAGACGCTCGACACATCCACACAGCTATCCAAGCTTACTGGCGACACGCTGCGCAAGTCCTGGCTTGATTTCGACATACCGTTCGAATATCCTCAGCCTATGAAACTCAATGGAGATCTAGCTCCAGTGGCTGTCCCCGAAGAAGTTGCAGATCGCGCCCGCTCCACCAAGTCCGAGTCGGTTGAGTTGAAGCTCCAATATCCCTCCCCTGACATTTCTAGGGTTCTCGAGTGGACCCTCCCTGAAGAGTGTGTTCGCCCTGAGAGTCTTACGGGCAGTTACCTTGGTGTCTCTACTGTACGCGGGAAGCGCTCCCGTGTCAGTGAAGACGTTGAACCAGTTCAGGATAGAGAGAGGAAGCGCCGTTCAAATAAATAGATTTCCTTGCGATGTAGTACACGTACACGACTATGCACCGGTCATCACCGATTAGTAGTAAGTTTCCTTGGGCCGAAGTCAGAGCGTGCGTCCGAGTCATGCTCCCAAAGGACTTCCCCAGAATTGTTACGACGTGGGTTGGCTCTTGTCATTTCCTGATAACGACGAGGACAATGTTTTTCTTTTTAGTAGTACCAATACCTTTGCACTTGTCTCGGACTCGGACGAAAAAGACAACGTAATTAGTATGAATTTGAACGAACCGGTGATTATAATGCATGATGGCCCAATCGTCTGAATTGCCTGGACGGACGGTATATCACAGCCTCGTTGCCGCCACTGACCACCATGAGGCACACTGATCAATCTTGCCGGGCCCCTTTGTTCGAGCGAGGTTTATAAGAGAAGCGAATTTCGACTCCTCTCCCTCCCCGCCACTGTCATCCCTCGCCACTGGCACTGTTGCTATCCCCCTCAATAATGCCTGCTCACCGATCCAATACTTCCCCATCCACGAACAGTCGTTCTCCCGCTGTTCGCACTCCACACACCTGTTCTCCCGTTCGCACTCCACGCACCAGGTCGTGCCACAGCTCCCCACTTGGATCGTCCCGGGGTCGAACTCCTGGTCAAAGAAGTCCATCAACTCGGTCCACTGGGAACTCGGCCGACCAAACTCAATTCCAGATTACCCCCGCACTTGGCTCCCGATCTTCTTCCTTCCATGACTTTGGTGTCCAGACCTCCCTGTCTGAAGTCGCCAATGAGGCCTCTGCCAGTGCCAATGGCTTAGTTTTAAAAATCGAAGCTCTTCAGAATCGCAAGGTAAGTAAACTGATCGTCGATTCTTTCATTACATTAATCTCTACCTAAGGAATTGCTCGGCGCTGAAGTCCGCATCCTTGAGATGACAAAGGAAAATGAACGCCTCGAGGACGAACTAGTGGCCTTGCAAAACAAATACCAAGGGGTAAGCATCATGTGTGGAATATTCAATGCACAGCTGACATACATGTGAATATACTAGGTCATCGATGCACGAGACCATGCTCTTCAGTGCCCTAAATGCAACCGCATCAGTGAGGAACCAATCATGTAAGTCTTCGTTCCATTTTCTGTCCCAGCGCGAAGCATCTCAATCTACTATGTACCGAACCTCAGCATGCAGGAGTGCACTCATGGATTCTGTTTTCCGTGTCTGAGGGCGTGGTTTGAAGATAAGGTATACGAGCGCCTCAAGGACCTCGACTTGGGTGAACTGGAGTACTTAAAGAAACCTCCGTACACATCCGACACCCTTAAGATGCTCCGTGATGCAGGTCACCTGGGGTACGTCAATTGGAGTTGCCCCTCCTGCGACGCCTATCTGTGGCGCAAACCGAAGCCTGTGACATTCCTTACCCAGCTGGTCAGTGAACTCTCGACCACTCTTGGACCGCCCGAGAACCCCGCCGAACGTGCTCCTGATGGCGATAATTGTTGGGAAGGTGTACTATTTGGAATTGCTGATTGACTGTACCATAAACTTATGTACATGTATTCGATCTGTTTACTACCTGACCCTACTACGTCACGCTTATGTACAATGTATTCCCGAGTCGATCCGTTTACCTGATCCTATGTCACTTCCCCATGGCTGTCACCTTTGTGATGAGTGGCTCTTTGACTTTTCCATACCTTGGGGTTTACTTTGTTGATGGGGGAATCGAGGAGTCAGCCGGCGGCGATAGAGTGCCATGAGTTTGTCGCACCGTGGCTGCTGCTGTCCTTCTTCTCCATATGTGTATCTTATCCCGGAGCAATGGCTTTGTGCTTTGTATCTCACAGGATACTGTCACACGGGGTTTCAACGTTTCAGCTGCGGAGTAATACTTTGACCATCCTGGTTCATTATGAATGACAGCCACTGCGGACTTGGAAGATCTAGATTATTACTTACGTGTATAAGATATGTCTCGTTCATTGCGCCATCGGTGGAACGCTAACTTGAATTTGGATGACGAATTGAAACTAGTAAAGCGTCAGTAAGTAGAGCCTCGAGCATGAGGAGCAATGCGCCTCTGATCTAAGTATTCTAGATTGGCGTGTGGCTAGAAGACAGACTCAGCGGCTCACCCCGTTTGGCAGGTGTTGTAGATCGCTTAGATACATCCTGGATGTATCCCTAAGCAGACATTTCCCGCCAAAAGTATGCAGATAGTTCACCAAACTAGATCATGTATATATCCTTTTTGATCGTTGTGCCTCGTGTCACCATCATCGTGTCTTTGGAAGAATCAGCGCCGCTGGGTAGCCGTATCCTTTCGAACAAAGGATCTCAAGTGGCTCATCCCCTATATCTTCAAGCAGTTCATCTGCACCAGTATGCCCAACCCCCTTCTTCCCTCCGTGTCCTCCGAGTCCAAACTTCACTCACAATGGCCAAAAACATTCTCCAGAAGTACGTGTTTGTCTGAACCCAGAATCCTGTCTACTGACGGGAATGCTGCTGCTACTATAGTGCAACGGTTGTATTCGCCTCCCGCCGCATCAAAATCGCTGAGGCATGGGGGACGACCGGAATGTCACGCGACCTCCCTCGACCAGGTTTCATCCTTTTAGTCGCTGGCGACCAGCCGCGTTCCCGTGTGTACTATTTCACTTCTTCATATCATCGGACTCCCCATTTACTGGATATAATTCAGCCTGGCTTCTTTTAAAGAATGATGATAGAAGTATCTGCGCTGTCGAAACACTTTCTATCGATCAGGTCATTCAGCAGCAGCAGTCCTCTATTGTGAGTTTCTGATTCCTTGGCGCTGGGAAGAACTTGGCGCTGAATAAATCATTGAATAGGAACCTCGTTTCGTCCTGCGAAGCGCCTCTTCCTCTTTCATTGTCTATTTCCCCACTGGAGAGGCCTACTGGGCCTTTCTTAGTCAGTTGCAGACCCCCGACACGTCGACACAGCTCTCCAAGCTCACTGACGACATGCTACGCACGTCCTGGCTTGATTTCGATATACCTTTCGAGTATCCTCCACCTATGAAACTCGATCAAGATTTAGCTCCAGGGAGGCCTGCTCAAGATCTGGCAGCTCCAGTGGCCGTTCCTGGCGAAGAAGCTGCAAGTGGAACTGGCCGTCGCGCCGGGTCCGCCAAGTCCGAGTCGGTTGAACTGAAACTCCAACATCCCTCCCCTGATTCCATGTCTAGGGTTCTCGATTGGACCCTTCCTGTTGAATTCGAGTGTGTTCGCGCACCAACTCCTCGTCTTAGCGCACCAACTCCTTGTCTTCGCGCACCAACTCCTTGTCTTCGCGCACCAACTCCTTGTCTTCGCGCGCCGACGCCTTTCCCTGTCACGGTTACTACTGTACGCGGGAAGCGCTCTCGTGTCAGTGAAGACGTTGAACCACTGGCAGTTCAACAAGATGGTGGTAGACAGCGAAAGCGACGTTCCAATAAATAGAATTTAATTAGTCCGTTGATGATGTCATTTACTATAACAACTATGCTGCTCGTACTACTTGTATTCTATGATCCTTGAAGCCGACAACGATCAATGGTGATGTTTCGATGATGGTGACCGCCTCGACGATCTCGCGCTTGTGCATCTCTACAGAGGGCGTAAAGGGGGAGGAGTGTAGCCAAGACATGGCACTTACTGGAGCCCTGGCGATCGACGTCGCGAACGACGTCATACCATCTTTGTAGCCCATTGTGTTAGGTGGACGGGTTTCTTGGGTCATCCTGTAGCGCACATTCAACCGTGATGGATGGAGGCAAAGGGAAAGCTGCACAGACCTTGGAGAAAGACTTGACTTTTCCGCGGTGGCGCGCAGCACGCTTGCGGGGGAGGAAACCGAGGAAACCGTGGCGGGGAGCTTCGTACCGTGGGAGATGTCAGAGGGGTGGAGGCGAGTAGATCGCGTGAATGCAGACCCTCCTCGTCGTGCCGTCGTCGTGTCATTGTCCATGTCGACAGTTGTCGTCACGTCAGTGTCGCGTCGTCGTTGTCGGCGTCGACGGGGTCTGCCGGTGACGTAGGGTGTGGGTGAGGGTGAGAGGCGGGGTGAGAGGGGTGAGGTGAGAGAACAGAGACAGAGAGAGGTGGTGGGGACGCACCTCGTTTCCATTGCCGTCTCCATCTAGCTCCGTCACCTCCGCCGTTTCTCCGTCGTCTTCGTTGTGTGTGTGAGGGAGTGGGATGTAGGGGGGGGGGTGCATGCGCCGTTCTCGTTGACGTTGCGCGTGAGGGGATCTC
>JBBPOT010000173.1:0-15637 GCA_038091595.1 Leccinum subatratum | reverse complement strand
CAAAGGTAATAACCAAATTAATGTTCGCCAAATTTGGAAGACTCGGTGCGTCGGATGGCTCTCGAAGCCTTAAGTTACTGCATTCGCTGAGCCTAGGCCCCCAGAACTCAGCCTTGGGTGAGTCCTTTCGATAGACGTCATCTTCGGCCGTGGCGTGTGGAGCACCTAGAACGGATCAACGAAATCGTGAAACCCAAGCTTGAGACTGGACGCACCTCGGATGGGTGCCACTGGGTGCCATCTCGTTTTTTCTCGTAAGATAGCATCTATGTACGGCAACCAATGGCCGATCCTCAAAGTATCCGTTCATTGCTCGTATACTTCACAGGCCAATTGAGGCATGAATCCAACCATGTATATGTAGGTACTCCTCGTTATCACCGCCGCCGTGGGCAAATTGCTGAAGGTGGTTCTAGAGCAAAGACGATCAACACCAAAGGCAAGCCAGGGGAAACGTTCATGTCGCACACGAATTCACCCTTTCTTTCCCTTTCTGTTAGAAATCGAACTTCGCTCAGTCGATCAGCGCAAACTTCCTCTCTCCAGGCAATAGCAAGTGAAATTTTCTATAGGCGACATGTCGCGGTTGAGGAAGACAGCAAAAGAGAAAAAGAACCGCAACACTTCAAGTTGGACCGGCGATTTTGTTTCTGTGGGTACACGTTCGTCGTTCGATACCAGAGAACTGAATTCTCTCAGCGACGGCAAGGATGACTCCGTCTTTGTTGCTGATATGTACCGAAAACCTCGCATTGGAATACTGGAAATGGTCAGCGAGACATAGCCCACTGTCGAGGGGTGTGTTGGGATCCTGTATTCAATTGTTCAACAAGATCGTGGCCAACATCGCCGAGGTATTTTGATATCAATCCCTCGACACTCCCGTGATCTCACTACATTGTAGACAGGTTCATCCATACGCATCGCTTGCTTGGTCTGTTATATCCGCTGCGGGCCGAGTATGTCTCTTTCTCGATCATCTCCCTGTCGCTAATAGATCGCTGTGTGACAGGCAGGTGCGGTAGACCAGAAAAATCGCGAGCCATTTGCCTCGTAGCCATGATGAGTAACGCCTTCGACTTCGTCAACGACGTCGAGCCTTTGAACGCGATCAAGGCACACATGAAGACCCCATCACGTATCTGATACGGCAAGTGACGGAGTGTGGGTACTTCATCGCCCAATACCATGCCAAGCGAAAGATCTTTTGTTAGTCGTCTTCGAATTCACCTTTCTTGTGTTTGATCTCCATATGCAGGGACTCGGACAGCAAAGTACAAGCTCTCTGATTTAGATGCGAGGATAGACGGTTACGAAACCAAGTTACTGGAACTCAAGACCTCATTCCTGGAGGGTGTGACGGTGCAAACGGGTACTGTGGTCGTTCATCTGGTGAATATTGTCGATCTTACCGATGAGTCTGACCTTTTCAACGGACTTCTCAGGGAATGTTCATGGACCTTGAATACTATAACGAAAGCCATAGATCTGAACGACATGCCATATGCATTTGGTGCCAGATATGTGCAACAAAAGAGATGCCTCCCTGGGATGCACGAGTCCTTGCTTCGCGATGTAATAATCCCGACAAAAATGCCCCAAGAGTGTCAGAGAGTCTGATTACCCCTGAGGCTCGTGCGTCTGTGTGGTCTCGCGTCTTGTTTAGTCCCGCGTCCTTTTTCCCTGTATATATCACTCCCGCGCCCCTTTCTCGTTTTGTCCCTAGCGTCGTGCTGGTCTATACTAGTGACCAACGTGCGGTTGTCGACTTGAGCCCGTTGTCCGAGTCTGTGCACTGCGGTCTCCGGTGAACATGACAAAGAGTCTGGGTGATGGATGTCTCGTAATAGACGAACGACGACCAGGGGACTCGGAGTCGAGGGCATACGTCTTGCAATAGGAGGAGAGCCTGGTACCGAGATACGATGTAGCATTTAACATTCTTCTTGATAGCAAGAGCGTAGTACTAGTCCGAAACGATTGTATTGCGACATGGTACATGGATGGCGACAACGGTTGTCCACGCTTTACAAACAAGAAAGGTCTATCCTAGGGTAGCACCTCACTCAGATGTCCCCTCTTTTCTTCCTCCTCGAGCGTTTCTTCTTCTCTCGAGCTGCAAGATGGACATTCACTGGCATTCGATAGGGATGAATTTGAATCACCTTTTCGTCGAAAACATGCAAAGTAGCGAGACTCAGCAGTTTCATATAATGATAATTGTATCATCTGGAATAGAGAAGGCAGATTAAGCGGGAACATCGCCGTCTCCGATAGTGCACGGAGACGATCGATCGTGGCTTGATCATCGTGGTTTTCGTCCATTATCCTGGCGATGCGAAGGAGGAGGCGTTTTGAAGCTGCATCAAGCATTCCCACGGCGTCCTCCATTTTGATTTCGGGATACAGCGACTGGAATCATGTTGAATATACGAATAGATCTATGATGAATCACTTACTCCCCGGGCACACAATGCACTCCCCTCCTCGAAGTCGAATGTACCATCCTGACCCCGCAAGAATACGTAGATATCGATCGACTTGATATCGATCCATTTAACATCACCGACGACGACGGAAAGGACCGCATCCGAGTCACCCTCGGGCACAACGAAGGCTGCATGGTCGAGTTCGCAGGATACAAAAACGGGGTGATTCTGGGGGGGGTGTGAATATGTCGATTCTTCGATACAGACCATGATTGCAACGTCTATCCCAGAGTCCACTGCGATGGCTTTTTGTAACTGCCGCCGGGATTTAGATGGATGCTGGCTGAAAGTACACTCGCCGACCCAAGCCCGGATTGCAGATGGGGAGGAGCGGTAACGTGGGTAAAGATTCAGAAGCAGGTCGGGAACGACCCTGTTTTCCTTGTTCTCGATCATGGTGTTGAAGAGGATATCGAACTTGACCTGGATGTCGCCACACGACGATAGGAGAGTGCGAATTGATTGGGCGAGATGTCGGACTGGACATTCGTGGATGGGGTAGGGCATTACAACTGTCTGTAGATCAAAATGATAAGTCAACGTACAAATGCAACTTGGAAGTTGGGTAGAAAGACTTACTTTATGGTGCTATGGGGGTCGGTTGAATACAGGTGCTAGGCACGTGGCTGGGTGGCGTGCCTCGTTGAAGAGATATTGTCCCCTGGTGCTTCGTCAGGAGTTGATTGAACCTAAAAAGAGAACCTCGCAATGAAGTAGAGAGGCAGGGGACCCGAGCTACACTTATGTACGTATTTAGTCAAGTTCGAAGACCGGCACATCAAACATACGTACGTATCAGTCGACGAGACTACCGCCGGGCAGAACGGCAGTAAAAATTAGAAGATCGATAGCACAAGAAGAGAAGAGAAGCATCTACTAAGCGGAGCGGAGACCGCGTTTTCGGGGGGGGGAGGGGGGAGGGGCATTTTAGGGCTGAAGATGGGCTGCCAATGGAAGGAGGGTATCCTACCGGCCCCCGTGGCTACCCTTGACGCATTCATACACACACCTCGGCGGAGAAGCGAATGAGCTCCAACTTGGCAAGAGATCGAGGGCGGACAGATCGAAATTAATTCTTGTTGCCGTGACTTCTTAGTACGTAATATTGGTCATGGATCCAGCTCCCGAGTCAGCCTGAGTCGATGATGTGAACGGCGACCCCGAGCTCGACGATGGAGTCAAAGGGGTACGACTCGGATGCGTGCGCTCGGAACACCAAATGCCCGCAGCGGGAAGTTAGGGCCCAGCTGTCATCTGACGACCCCGGAGTTACCGTATGGGCGGATTGACACGGATGCGCGTAGGGTTGTGAAACGAGCGAGAAAGTGCGTTGACAAGAGAGCTTACCTTCCAAATGACCCGGATCTTGTATTCTTGTATTTCACGCTTTGCCTTGTACACGTTTGCTGCACGCTGAGATAGCACGGCGGCCATGTCAGGATGGATGCGACGGATTCCAAGGATGCTATACAAGAGCCACTACGTATAGTGGCATAGTAAATTGTACGTCTGAGCCTGGATAGCCAGTAGTCAGATAAAGACAAGTGAGAAAGTCCAAACAAGCTCGGGAATCCAAGATGCTGCAAGTCTGGTTTATCATCCTTCTTGATATCAGGAATGTAACACTCCAAAACATTTGCATTACAACATGATACGTTGATGGAGATAATGGTTGTCCATGCGTTACAAACAAGAATGGTCTTGTCTGCCCTAGGGTAGCACCTCACTCAGATGTCCCCTCTTTTCTTTCTCCTCGAGCGTTTCTTCTTCTCTCGAGCGTTTGGCGCAAATGGAGCTGGAGTGCCGTGCGAGGTGGTGGTACTTGCAGGATGAACATCATTCCTGCTTCTCAAGCGCTTGGCTCGAGTGTTTGGCATGACCAGAGCTGGGGTGTCATACGAGGACCCTGGAGCTTGAGGGCGTTTATTCGACGAGAGAGATCCTGGGTAGAGAGGTGTTGCATCTTTCTGATTAAACTTCGTGTTTCGTCGCAAGCACGAGAGGTAACGGGAGTAAGCGGTACAATACAATGAACTTCGCACTTCCTGGGATAAGGAAGGCCAATCAATCGGGAACTTCGCTGTCTCTGATAATGCACGGAGGCGATCGATCGCGGCTTGATCGTCGTGGGTTTCCTCCAGCATCCCGGCGATGCGAAGCAGGAGGCATTTTGAAGCTGCATCAAGCATTCTCGTAGCATCCTCTATCTCAATTTCGGGATACAGCGACTGGAATCATGTTAAGTATCCGGATAGATTCATGATAAAGCACTTACCCCCCGGGCACACAACGCACTTCCTTCTTCGAAGTCGAATCTACCATCCTTACCTCGCAAGGATACGTAGATGTCGATCGATTTGATATCAACCCACATAACATCGCCGATGACGACGGAAAGGACAGCATCACCCTCGGGCGCAACGAAGGCTGCATGGTCGAGTTCGGAGGAAGAAAAAATGGGATGGTTCAGGGGGGGATGCTTATATTCTGATTCCCGGATGCATATCATCAACGTTGTATCCACTTGGGATTCCACTTTTACAGCTGTTTTCAGCCCGCGCCCGATTCCAGATTGAAGATGACTGAACCCACACTCGCCGATCCAAATCGGGATACGGAGCGAGGGACGAGGGTGACGGGGGTACAGATCAAGACGGAAATCGGGAATAACCCGGTTCTCCCCATTTTCTATCGGAGAAAGAATGGAGACGTCGAACTTGACGTTCAGACCATTGCAGCAAGATAACAATGTACGAATACATTGAGCGAAATATCGGATTGAGTCTTCATGGATCGAGTAGGGAGGCATCGCAATTATCTGCGACAATTCGGGATCATAAGACAACCTATAGAAGGAAACCGATTAGTGCCACAATGAGACGAATGAGAGAAATATACCTTAGTAGTTTGCAACAATCTCGCCCCTCCGAAAACAAAGACGTTACTAGGTCGTACTCTGCTGGTGTAACATTGGCGAAAGTCTATAAGAGTATGAGGTCACGTATCCGTGGGATCGCAAGCTACTGACTTTGATATCGAAGAGTTGTTTTTTAAGAGCTCGAATGATCACATGACAGCGATCTATGTCGATGATCAAGGTTGGTTGAGGACCGGCGCTAAGCACGCGGTTGGATGGCATGTCCTTATTGAATGGAGTAGAGCAGCGCGCGTGAATCTGGTCCACCTTCTCGTCCCTTTGTGCTTGGTCAGGAGTTAGATGGATGGATGTGACCCTGGAAGTAGGGGGGGAGCTTTCCGACGAGCTGCAAGAGCCACTAGTGGAAGGGAAGGAGCCACCATGACTTGGAGTGGTAGGTGTGGGAGGTCTACTGTTGCACACCATGCCAGGAATGACACCCACCCCAAGTAAACCCAATGAGGTTGCTATCCTAGGAATCATCTTGGACATGGAAGCAGACAGAGAGATCGGTTACCTCAGACTCTGACTCACTGAAGTGTTACAAGTGTTGCCACTCACAATTCGGATCCTAGCACTCAACCTGAAACGTGGAAACAGATTACGTCATACGTCACGAACCACTTGTGACGCACGTTACACACCTCGCATAGTAGAGTGATAATTATAATTTGGACATCCCTAGCCTAACTGGTCGGTATGAGGGTATCTCTACCCAGATAACGTTGAACTCCCTCATAACACGTACCTTTTTAGCCAGTCCCAGGTTATGCGCTATGCGAGGTTTAACTGGAAGTAGAAAATAATGATAGTGCAGCAGGGGGAATTCAAAATCCAATGAATGGTGCTGCATCGTACGAGGTGCCGAGATGTGATGTGGAGGAATTTTCGCGAACGAGAGAACAGAAGCTTGAACGCTAGATTCGGCCCCACGAGTGCGACAAAACCTATCAGTAGCGTTGTCCAACTGACTCTAGCGCAAGACGAAGAATTACCATAGACGACGGCCTGGCATGATGTCGAGGCAGCCCTGAGAGCGATGGTGTTCCTTTGGATTTGTGGATGGCCATGGTAAGTGGCACAGTCTCCTGTGCCACGTGAGATAAGCATAGTAAGGATCTGTAAGATGCTTGGTATGAGACCTGAGTACAGGTGACGGGAAACAGGAAGCGGGAAGCGGACCAAAGGTACGTGAAAGACTGATTCACACGATGCTACGGCGTCATCCAACCGACATGGTGATCGGTTTGAAAGGGCACAGACATGGTTGTTGCAGGAAGGAGAAGTGGAGTGGAGGCACACGTGCTACACTTACATATGTATTTAGTTGAGTTGGAAGCCCGGCTGCGCATCAAGTATACGTACCATTCGAGAGGACGACCGACGGCAGCGAAAAATCAAAGATCAGCGGCACGCAGCAGAGAATAGAAGCGCGGAGCCGAGACCATGTTTTGCCACCGTTTTAGGACTGAAATGGACAGACCGCGGCGCCGATGGACAACAGATTGACATGGAAATGAGCTGGATAGGCAGGATGCCCGGCCCAATCAATCGCGATCGCGTGCACAACGGCCCATCTGGTGCCCAGAGTTCAAGCAAATGGCCAGAGGAGTGGAGGTCGAGCAGCTTGAACGACGAAATGCACCGACGGTAGTCCTGGTAGTGTACCCTGGTAGGCAAGGACACGCCTCGGCGAAGAAGTGAATGAGCTCACTTGGCAGGAGATCGGGGCGGACGAATCGAAGTTCATTAACCATTCTTGTGCTGTGCTGTGGCTTCTTATGTAAATCGGTCATTAATCTCGGGCTCAGGCTGCAACACGCAAGCGTACCAACTGACACGACGGCATGCCGCGTCGCGAAGAAGACGACGGGCGAAGACTACAACAAATCAACGACGCCGCATCACGCTGCGTCAACCGGTGGCACGGCGTGACCACGACGACACGAAGACGGACGATGAGCTTCCTTTGACCTGCCCTTCAACCTTCTCTCCGCTGCACTTGGAGAGACTCCTCTTCCATCTGCACCGCGCTCCGTCTTCGAGTACATGTCGAAGAAAGACCAAGGGCGGATTGAGGGCGGATCAAAAGCATTGCAACAAGCCGTTCCGCCGGTCCCTCGACCACCGAGTCGACGGAACAAGATCCATCACCACCAGAACCAACGCCAGGCACACTCCCATCCCAAGGACCTTATATTACATCCCACGCACCGAAACGCACGTGGCGCAGGCAGCGTTGCAAGGCTTTCAACCCTTCATTTCTAACCCTAACAAACAACCGCGATCCACTGATTATCTCCGTACACACGCCGAGCCTGGATGAAACCAGCGCGGCAGCCGACCCGGACGCTTGAGGCGTATGCGCTCGAGTTGAGCGAATTCGCCAAGGCCGCGGCGCTCTTTCGTCCTATCTCGGGAGCGATGGCGGGGTGGTTTAAAAGCGCCACCGTACTCGAGCTCGGAAGTGGGCCTATAGGCTGAGGCTGTTATCTCGACCCTCACCTACCCCTTTCATCTTGCTGTCTCGATGCTTCCCGCACCCTAGCTCGTCACGGTGGGATGGCCCTACAGACTCGACTGTACGGAACTAGTGAGTGTGGCGTGAAATGACGTGCATGATGTCCCATAGGATACGTGCTAAGCCGTGCAGGTGCGATGAAAAGGACTCCAAAATGGAGTGGGTCCAACTCGCGACAGCTGACGACGAGGTCGGCTGGAACCTGAGCATGCGGTTGCGCGGGGCAACCACTTGGTCTCCTTCGGTCTCTCGCAAGGACGGCCTGTAAAGCGAGACGACGTACGAGATTAGACCAGCGTACGACGAAGGTTTTGATAAGGGAAACCATTTCTTTAGCGGAGGTTTCGGATGGTGGAAGAAACACACGGACGAGGAACATCTTGGGCGTGGTACTTCGTTACGACTTGGTGGACTTGTCGTGTTGCACGCTCGTTCACAATACCTCCCTAACTCCAAGTTTTCACAACGAATGTGGTGAGTGTTGGCGAGTAGCAACTTGTTGATGTATTTTGCACGGACGAATCGCATAGTCGCTGCTTACTAATGCGGTAGAATTCATTTCGAACCGCTATTCAGGCGCGCTGTCGTAGTAATTCAACAGTAATCGCAAGAAGAAGGAACTACAGACCTACCGCGGAGGAGTGACGCCAAGGAGTACATGAAGACGTTCGCGAGAGGCTGCAAGTCTTCAAAACTGGCCTGTTCGATGTCCGGGTAAGAACTAACGACTCGGAGCGGTAGCCATACGAGACGGGATCACAGGGAAGGGAGCTGAGCTGAGAGGAGTCGGAATGGAAGATAGGGGTGGTAGGACGCGACGGCTTAGGTGGTGAAGCTTTGAAGGCAAATGAGGAGGCAGTGCCTTTTGGGTGTCTGAATACCTTGCACCTTGCACCGTGAGAAGGAAAGCACCTCGATATTCAGTACTCATTGGCGGGTGGGAAGTTGACTATACAATAAATCGAAGACTGTCAGATGATAGGGGACCAACTCGCACGGTGCTGGGGTGTCATCCAACCAACATAGCGGTTGGTTTGAAGAGGACAGGTATGGCTGTTGCAGGAAGGAGCAAGGGGACATGACATGGAGAAGCAGGGCATCATCTGAGCTACACTGACGTATGTATTTTAGTCAAGTTCAAAGACTGGCAGCACATCAAACATGCATACCAGTCGACGGGTCGACCGCCGGGCAGAAGAGCAGCGGAAAATCAACGATCGATGGAAGAGAAGAGAAGAGCCCGTTTTGGGGGTTATTCCTGGACCCGTAAGAGGTCTTTCAAACCATTAATTCGTGGGAATGTCAAGGTCAGCCCGGATGTACTTCCGGTGTCCGGATCACGCGATATTACTTGATTTGTAGCGTAAGGGTTTTCTTGCCAATCTGACTTCTAAACGTGGCAATGGTTTCAGGTGCGGTTGCCTTCGTCCATTATCGCAACGAAATTTCGCGGGGTTACCTTCTTGTTTTCGTCTTCGACCACGATGTCTTCACCTTCACTATTGCCACTGGTGCATGATTCTGTTCGTGCTTTGATCGTGGAGGGCGTGTCCTTTCGTGAAACCGACATTTTTCTATTAATAATTGAGTAACTCAGGTAAAATAAAGGGTTTTTCATCTCTTACTGCGACAACGACAGCATCTAACGAGTAGCAACACCACCTCCAGTGCCTCATCCTCATCCACAAGTCCACACAAGTTGTCACGACACCCCTCTTTTATTCTGTCAACACTACCCACGCGTTTTATGTCAGCAGCACACTCGTCTCCTTGTACAACCTGCAGTACCGCGACCTCTTCATGAACCACGTCCCCTTCCGATTCAACTTCCGTGTCGAGTATGGTGAGCAACACCACTGTGATGACTTCACTGTCTAGCAGGTCACTGTCGCCCCAGGCTCCCTTCACGTTAGATCAGCCAGACAAGCTCAAGCCCGCCATGGATTGTGAGTGTAAATAGCTAATAGACGAGACTAGGACCCGGGTCAAGGTGACCACTGTAGAGTTCAAGATCACCCACGTAGACGAAGCTCTCGCCTGGGGCGACTGCGAATGCGATGGCTTTGGCAAAGCACAAGGCCGCGCAGTGTGTGTCCCACCAATTCGTTGAGTGTGCGGATGCGAGCACTGGGCAAGGCATTCAAGGCCCTAACTTGAAGTCCACTATACATCACCACCGGTGACATCCGATTATCGACGGTGAGAGACCTTTACTTCACAATGACCGTATACCCTTTGCATTTATACCCCGATGCTTATCATCTCTGAATTCAATGAAGCATCAATTATGTTTGATGATAGTTGGCTGGTGTCGGGTCCAGGACCGCCCGGAGGGCCTTGAATATTTTAGCCTAGGCTGAAAACGGACCACCAATGGAGGTAAAACAAACTGGGCACAATTTGGGATGCCGTGGCAAAACTCACTGACATTCGTGAGAAGTACCCTTAGGACCCTTAATTCCTCTCTTTGGTTCGAATTCAAGAGTTGTGATTGGACAATAGGCCCACGGAAGTGCCTTTATTACTGCACGACTTCTGCTCCCCTAGCCACTTGCGTCCGGGTATCAAAAGTTAATATAGTATATACAGCCCTACGGGCAATCCTGGACCCCACCAGCACAGAGGCGTGTGAGAGGGAGGTTGTATTATTACTTTTCGAATTGGTTGTGTCCAAATTTACCTTCTGGTGTGAATTAACTACTCGGGAACCGCCGCCTGCGTCGGCAGAAACCTTGCTTGTGCAATTTGACATACTACTAGATGTGACGACCAAGATAGTCATCAAAGCATATGTATGAGTCCATAGGGCATGTACCAACCATTATGATGGAACACTCCGAGAGTCTCCGAGTCACCGGTGCCACTTGTTGGGCGCCGTGCTAATGTAGTCTAGTCTAGTAATTAGAAAAGCCTCCAAGTCACGGTCAGCCTGGGTCATGTGGCTGGGCGCTGAACGTTCAACGTTTAACCCGGTGGCTGCTACCAATCAATGTCCTGTGCCTCTTTGGTGCTCAATGCAAATCGATTCGACTTGTCTCGGTAAACATGGTTTCTGCCACAACAACGCGCCACTCTCCAAGTACGAACAACTAAATAAGCGTATAAAAATCACCGAGTCTCTGAGAGTATCGCAGAACTCTGTGGGGGAAATGGAGAGATGGGATTGAAGTCCATTGTCATCTGCTTGGTCCTTCCAGTCCGCGACTATGTCCGCAGCACCACTCATCCTCATAACCCGAGCGACGGCCAGTTGAAGATTGCAAAGTCTTGGGGTGGGTTTGTCGAGCTGCTTGCCATCAGGTCCTTGTCCGAACTGAATTTCATCGCCCTCCCTTAAAGCGATGATCCCTAGGCGGTCCGTACGGGGACGAGTGGGAACCGTTCGAAAGAAGTATTTGACCTAACCAATAGATCAGCAAAGATGATGAAGTATTAATAAAATGACACCTCACCACCCTCTTCGTTTGCCTCAATTCCCCACCTCAGGCCATTATAAAATTTATGGACATCGACGTCACATCGTACTGCATATTCATCACATTACCGACCTCATTCAGATTGGTTACGATGACATCTGTTGCGGAGGAGCCGGCAAACGTGGATATACAACCCGGAGGGCTGCTTTGCTAAATGCAAGTTGTCAGGAAACAAACAATAATTGCAATAGTTCAATGCAAATTTTTCCGTGTGCTAATCTCCGTGTGCAGAGTTTGGAATGATGTGCGCCAACTCTGCAGAAACTGCAGAAGCATCAGAACTCGAAGGCGCAAATTCGAACTGCGTGAGTGCCCTGTCAAGTATCGCCGCGGCCATTGACGTGATCATGCTGCTCCGAGATCGTTCGCTTGGGAGACTCGCGCCTACTACTAACAGGCTCATCTGTACCTCAACCGCCGATATTACAGTCCCTATTTAGAAAGGTTCCAGCGCTACTGGGAATTGACTCTACTGTGCCGTCTCATAATTCAGTTCGAGGGCTCTGATTCCCAGTGGGTGAAGGGCCGACAAAGCGTAGTCAATAGTAACCTTATAAAGTTGGCTCATCTCCTGATCGGTGTGAAAGCTACCCCGTTTCGTTCTTTCAAATATTGCAGATAGGCTGAGCTCTTCTCTCCATTGACGGCCTTGATTTTGATAGTCCCACGCTCCGTCACGAGCTAATAAGTAAGCGGGCCTAATTGTCGATCCGCCCCTCATCCGGCGAGAGCGGAGGCCGCATTTGCAATAAGTAGGCTCATCCGAAAGTGGGCCCGCCATCACAACCAAGTCCCCGATGAACAGTTCTTCCCCCGCCTCTGGCCCTGATGAAGATGGTTACTGGCCAGTGTCCGAAATTATCCAGGAGTCTGGTTCGAAGTACAAGGTTTTGTGGGGAGGGACAGATCCCGACACCGGGGAGCCTTGGCCGTCCAGTTGGGTGCCGAAATCAGACTGCACAGACCGTCTAGTGTCCAAATGGCGCGCGAAGTTGAAGCTACGAAAAGAGGGTGCCTCTGGACCCGCTAGTGCCGGTGGTGGGTTTTAAATTTCGGACGCGCGCCAAGTACTAACACGCCCTCTGATTCAAAGGTTCAAGCGAGACCACTAGCAGGGTCGGGGCAAAGCGAAAACGCCAGCCCAATGATTCGGCAGACTCAGACAGCTGTGACGACTTGGTCAAAACGCAGTCTGCTGACAACCTTAATTCCAAGCAAGAGTCCTCGCTTTGCTTGAGTAAAGTAGGTCCCCCTCGAGGAATCCCGAAGAAGCGCTCAGGTATGGTATCCTGGTCTCTTAACTCGATTTTCCCGATTGGCCTGCTTAGCGGGTGCTAACAAGTTCTCGGGCTCCAAGGCCCCAGCGAGGCCACCAGCAGCCTGAGGGTCACGGCAAAACGGAAGCGCCAGCACGAAGATTCGGTAGGCGGCTGTAAGGACCTGGTCAAAGCACAGTCTGCTAAAGATTTTGACAAGGCCAAGCAAGAGTTCTCTCTGGGCCTTCACTCAACGAAGGTCGGCCCCCCCAGAGGAGCCATGAAAAGGCGCTCAGGAATTGTGTCTGGCGATTACTTGCCGGGAGAAGACGTCCCTGGACCTTGTAGTTCCAGCGGTGGGTTTCTACTTCTCAACGGCCGCGTCAGGCTGGACGGTGCTGACAACTGTTTCCTTTTGTGATCCATAGAGACCGTCCTCAAGTTGAAGCAGAAATGTCAGCCCGAAGAACCGACAGATGGCTGTGATGATCCAGAAGATCCCGAGACGGTCAAAGCAAAATTCGGTAAACAGGAGAAGCAAAACTTGGCAGCATCCCCCAACAAAGTCGAGCCTCCTCTGTGTGTACGCAAGGTGCAACCGGGATCTACGTTAGTCAATGATCTCAGTCTGCCTCCTCCCAGACACATTCCAGCGCTCCGTGTCGCGCGCCATGAGCAACGAGGTTCTACTTCTGACAGCTGCTTTGAGCCGCCTCCCGCTAAGGCTACGAGTCCAGCATCTCGTGACATGCACCGGGAGAGGCCGGGATTGCAACGGGGCTCGCCATCTTCTGCAACAACCCAGTCAAAGGGTACCAACGCAGTCGCGGAAGCTGGTCAGCTTCAACCAGAACACTCGAAGGATCCAAATTGTAGTGGCATTGTGGGTGTATTTCGCCCAGCCCGCTGGAAAATCTTGATCCTTCTTGCGCAGCTTGACCTCCCTCAACTCCTTGCTAAAGTTGAGGAGATCAAACGACTCCAGTGCGCAATAAGCATCAATTCCAATGCTGCGATGAGCCTTACTATAGGTGTAATTGAAGCCCTCAATGTTGTTCAAAAGGACTCGCAGCAGCATGGTTGTTAAAAGGTACTGAATGCGTTGAAGGTTCGGGAGGGAAGAAGGGCAGATCGTACGATCTGGCGCAACGCATGTATATACGCATTGTATAAGCAACAGATGCTAGAACTCAGTATACCGCCGTACTAGTCGATCCCGTCATCCGTTGAGATCGCAAACTCTATTCTCAAAGTCTAAATTTCTACGAACGTGGCTACGCAAAATATTAATATTCGGCAGCTTCGTCATTCAATATTTAAAACTAAAGCCCTCCGGGCAGCTCCTGGATCCAGATTAGTAACTCCGACTCCCCATTACCCGCGTACTCGTGACGACAACGAAGACGGCATCGACAACGAAGATATGCCGTTGACATCACAGCACGACGGCGAAAATATTTGCGACAGCAGTCATGGCAGGGCTCAATGAAGGACCTCGGAGGACGCGGCGTCAGCCACAACCACTGTGGGAAGTAAAGGCATGACTAATGAGTGGCTGTGTCACATGCTCCCTCTCAGATCAATAGCCGCTGTCACTGATTTGGCTGTCACATGATTTCAGTGACAGGGTGACTGTCACTGGTATTGAAGGCATGCGACAATCATAGTAGCCGCCTGTTTGTAGCGTAGCGTGGTATCGCAGCACCGCCACCCCGCTTGCCATTCGGGCAACCTCCTGCAGCCTGGTCCAATGTTCGCTATGCTGTCGTCGGCGTGTATGGTCATGCTACCCGACTCACGTCACCGGAGCGGTGAGGACATGTATATGCAGCAGGCCGGGGGATGTGGCTGATGATTGAACAAGGATACGACGAAAGAGTTACGAGGAAAATAAACAAGCTAGGAGATGGTCCGTATCACACTGCGCTCGAGCCTTCTTGCTCTTTTTTGTCCTTCCGGTACCTTTCCTCCATCTTCTTCGATAGACCGCCCTGTCACGTCAGCACGGGTGTCCATCATCATGCTCACCTTGGTGGCGTTGCCCTTGGTCTTGAGCGCACAGAGGACTCTGAACCGTTTCGGCGCCGAGGATCTGGAAAGTCGAGGCTGGGTACTGGCTAAGGTTGGTCAGGCTGCCCGCGTGGCTGATCAGCCGCACATAGGCGCCCTCCGAGGAACTCCGTGAGCGGGGGCGCAACGGGGTTCATTTTCTCGGACAGGTAGGCGACAAGGGATTTGCGGTACTCGGCGATGGAGATGAGCTGGGCCAGCCGTGCATACTTGTGGTTGTCTGGCACAAGTTCGGGAAGGTGGTGGTCGCCATATCTTCTGGGTTCCTTCAAAAGCTTTTTTCTCTAGCTGCACTCCAGGCTCGAATGCTGAGAAGACGTGGGCGCCATGATCAATGCAGGTGGGCTTGGGTATCTGATAAACAGTCGGTCCCTTCGGATCGGGGTGGTGTCTTTGACGTGGTAGTTGGCAAGCTGCGTTGTGATCGATGTCGTGGCCGCGTCGTCGTGGTCGCACCGTCGCGGTGTCGTCGGTGTCGATGTCGTCGGCGCATCGTCGCGCGCTCCTTGTCGTCTCCGTCCCCGTTCGCGTCGTCGTGTTGCAGCATGCCGTCGTGTCAGCCGTCGCGTCGCGGTGCCACGCCACGTCGTTTGTGGCTGCGCCGTGAGCCAGGACGGGGGTGAGGATGGCGAGGATGGGGGCGACGACGGCGATTACTCACCATGGTTGGTGTCGTCAATGTCAATGTTGATATCGTCGTCGCATCGTCGTCGCTTGAGGTTGCCGTTGGCGCCAAGTACGTGGGTAAGGGGGCAGGGTGGCGCCCTCCCTTTCTGCGCTAGCATCGTCGTAGTGCCCGGTTGGGCCCAGCGTCGTGCTTGGGGCAGGGGGGGAGGGCCAGCTCTTTGGTGCGGCGAGGCCATGGGGCGGCATTTCCCACGGTGAGGTGCTGAATCATGACTAAGCCG
>JBBPOT010000172.1:0-15674 GCA_038091595.1 Leccinum subatratum | reverse complement strand
CGCCAATATCAACCTTTGGGCGTTCGAAATTGTACGTCTTTCATTTCTCTCTATTTATACATGCGCTAAATCAATCTCAGATGAATGGCGAGGCATCTGTTGATGATAAACGGATCGACATGGCCTTCGTTGGCATACCGTATTGGTACAACGTCTTGGTGGCTCCCATCGCGAATTCGGAGTGGTTGTTGTCATCCACCGTCTTCTCGTTTCGGATGGTTATGCGAAGACGTTCGGATGGATGCATGGCAGCAGTGGGATTGCACCAGACGGTACGTGTTTCCATTGTCCGTTGCCGGAATGCATTCACGTTCAATGACTGTTGGGTAGGTACGTCGTGTGAGTTACATAGTAGTCGTGCGGAGCATGGGGACTCACGTTGACAAGAGCTCGGAGAGCCAGGACAACGTCCTCGTCCAACTTGGGAAGTTCGCGCGTGAGGGTCTTCTTCGTCGCATCGTGCCACGCAACACGGAGATTCTGCACTGAATTAACGATTTTTTGAACATCGCGCTCTTGCGAACCAAGCGCCTTGTCACGTTGAAAACGCAAGAGTTCGTCTTCGAGGATGTGTGTAGAGATTTCAGAGGTGTCTGGATTGATGTAGATACCATCAACCCAGGTGATGCATCCAGTCGGCGGTAGATCTCCTTCGGTCATCACGCTGCGTTGAAGCTTCCCGGTAGTAGTACTTTGTGAGGGACCGAATATATCCTTCAAGGAGGTTTGGCGATATGCAAGTGTTTGTCCGGGATCCTTTTGTGCGAGGAACGGTCGGACGACATCTTGAGCGCGGTGACGAAGGACGGCAGCCCCACCATCCGGGTGGCATGATATGAGCTCGTGTCGATAGGCATTGACGATACTAGACTCGGATATGGCGGCGGCGGCAAAGATGCGCATCGTTCGAGTGAACGTTTGGTTACCAACGGATTTCCACTCCCAAGTTGTCGCATCGACAAGAGCGAGGCCGCGCATGACGGTGTTCGGGCGAGAGTCCCTCCCGAGGCGAGATTGTTTTCGCCAAGTCTGAGTGAAACTAGGGGGCGAGCGATCGAAGCGAAGCGCCTGGACGGTCTTGTCACGACCGTCCCCCTTGCTTGCGGTGATGAGAGAGACTGTCTCTTTCCACTCTTGATTCCTAGCGATAAGGGCACGGTGTTTCTCTAAGTCTGAGCGGGTGCGATCGATAGCGCGTTGCGCCTGCTCCTCGTTCTCCTCGTCTTCAACCTTTTGACCGGCCGTTTCATCGTCGGTCTCGACCCAGGTGGTGTCATCGCGTTCGTCGTGAGTCGGATCGTCTTCATCTTCATCTTCATCATCATCACTGACGACGTCGAGCCACTTTGTCCCCTTGCCCTTGCCCTTCCCTTGCGACTTCGACTTCGACTGCGATTGAGATCGCGATTGCGATTTCGATTGCGACTTGGACGACTTGTCTTCTGCCTTTGGTTTTTTGGCGATCCGATCCTTATTGGAAACTTTCTCTATCGCCACCTGTGCCGCTCGCATTTCCTTCGAATCGTGCCCCTCAACCGTAGCACCGAACGCGGAGAGGAGATCTTTTTGCACGACGATACGAGGTGGAATGAAGAGATCTTTTAATTGGAATTGCATGTTTAGGAACGATGCGTAGTCGGTCCAAATAATAAAGACCACCTAACATAGAGTGATAGTGAGTAGGGTCAAAGAACGAAGACAATAAGACAGACCTTATGCACAGCGAGCTCGCGTTGTTTCTCTACGATATCGCGGTGACATAACAGGGCCCTTACGAGGGCTGCCGTTGCAGATCCAGGCCTCCATGTCTTCCCCATCGCTGGAACCATATCAATCATGGGTTCCCACCATCTCGCAAACTGGCACAACGCATGTTCAGCGATCAGATATAGTACGGATGTATCCCACATTCCGGTGAATGTACGAAATGCGGGATAGCTAGTAAGAGCTCACCTCTCGAAGAGAGTCTTCGATCAAATCCAACTTCTGTACCATGTGAACGTATACGGACCGCGACATGAAGGGGACGAGTTGCAAAGACGTCATAGGTGCTTGCGGAAGCAGGTAGCAACGTAAGATTTTGATCTTTGCGACGCAGAACTGGAGTGTGTCGAGTGCATATTGTTCGTCGTCGTCAAGGGAAGCGTCGTTATCTCGCATGGTTTGGACAACGTTCGGTAAGTCGTCGATGACGTCGTTCCAATATTCCAATATTCCATCCTTCCACCGCTGCGAAGATTGATTTGCGAATACACCATCCGCTTCGGATGCGGTTCCGAGATTGTGGTTAAAAGACGTATCGAAGCATTGACGGACGGCGTATCCAGCTCCAGCACCTCGCCTTTCTTCATTCGCACCTTCCTTCATCAGCTGCCATATCTCTTCGATCCTCTTCTCCGCCTTCTCCACCTCCGCCTGCGAAGCTTTACCGTCCTCGACCGTCGAAACCAGGGCATCGACCTCGGTCTCCTCGACTGCCTTGCTATTAAAACACATATCGACATGATCTTCCATCTTATTAACCATATACGACAGAATCTGTAGGTATCGTCAGTTGGAAATTAGAAAGATATCATAATAGATGTACCCCGCCCGACGTGCCCATCATTCGAGCATGTAACTGTCTGAGCTTCAGCTCGCCTTTACCGTCGAAGAAGTGTATCCCCATCGGTTCGGTACGCGTCATAAATTGCCAGACGTAGTCTTGCGATAACAGATCAGCACATTTGCGAGGCGTTTTGTTCACTCCGTCCGGAGGTTCCACGACGTCCTTGAATGTCTTGCCGCTCGCCATAAGTACGCGGAATTGATGGATGAGCGCCTCTTCCGCCGTCTGTTTATATTTATGTTCCGTCTCGTTCTGCGAGAGATGCAGTCCGAGAGACTGCGTGATGGCCTCTGTCCGTATCCCACATTTAAGCTACATTCTAAAATGCGGGTTGTGTACTCACCGCGATCGTATAATATAACTAACCATTGACCCCCGAGGGCCAGCGTCTCGGAGAGCGTATCTCGCTTGACCTTCTTCACATGATTTTCGTCGTCGATGTCCATAGGTGAGGCCGTCTCCTCGGTTTGCTTCTCAAGACTCTTCCGAGATTTGACCAGCTCCTGGTGTTGCTTCTTCAACATCTTGACCCATTGCTCTACAGCGTGAACCCGATGCTGTCCCCCCGCCGCAACTAGACATGCACCCGCGGCCGAACGAGATAGCTCGAGGATAGGTATATCTTTCGTTTCATCCTTACCAGGCGTATACGTCGTCGCGAAAGTCCCCGTCTTCACGTCCGCCCTTTTGACGACGAGCGGAATAGCTTTCGCCAGCGAGAACCGATCTGCGCCTTGCGTCAGAAACGATTGAACCAACTTGCTTACTTGTTGGTTCTCGACCCCCCGGGGGTTCCACTGTCCAAACCGCATACTCTTGTGGTGTTCGATGACGTCCAGTCTCGCGTACCCGATGATCGCCTCCTGGGCGCTGGCATCGAGTACCTGCCTCTGCTTTACCGATTCTTCGACACGACCTTCTCCGCTTGGACGGTCGTCCAACCATAAGGTATCACCGACCTTCGATTTCTATAAGGATTCAATAGATCGGTGAGTGCCTCCAAGACTGTCTAATCTCTGCTCGTTCACGACGTACCTTTGACGCCGTCCCACCGGAATCCTGATGTGACTTGTTAGCATAGTACACATTCGATCAGACGGTGGGTTTTGGCTCACCTTCGAGCCACTCGTGTTCGTTTTCTTTTTTCCAACCATATCTCGAGTCGTAGTTTAGTATCTGGTTCAAGTATCGTGCTACGTGTGATGTGGGTTCTTGAAAACGAGAGACGATTTGACTCTTACATTTATCGTCCTTCGTGGGCGTCCTCCAAGCTGGAGCCTCGAGGACCGGGCAGTGCAATTGGTCGGCGACGGTGGCGTGATCGATCCGATGTGTCGCATTCGTGGAATGGTCGTGCCAGTTCATTTGCGAACCTACGGTCAATTAAACGTATCCTATCCCACATTTCCGACCATTCGTGAAATGCGGGATTGGTCCCTAAGAGGTGATGTCGGTCGTTAAAGTGTATAATACCGAGAGTATACTCCACTCACCACTGCTTGCGAAGGAGATCGTTGGTTTGAAGGTGTGAAAGGGAGTAGGTTGTCGACCACGATGTAGCCGGTGAGTCTGAGCCTCGCCAATCATGTCAGTATATAGATCAAATGATACAACGTCATGGATCAGACGTACCGTGTCGCCACCCACTCCGACCAGGTACCGCCTCGAGTCGTACCTGTTGCACGCTCCTATGCCTCTGACACTCTAGTATCCAACCCGAAAACGAGGCCGCCCCATCCAGCAAGGTTTGATCGATAGAATTCCATTGACGATGGTGGGAGACCGTGACGTGAGGTGATAAGAAGATGTGGTGGAACGTTGACAAAGAATCGTGTGATATTCTCACGGTGTCATCGCATCCCACTTTTCACACCATGTCCGGAATGCGGAGTACTATGGCTTGTATTTTCTAGTCTCAAAAGTAGATTTATCGACAGAGACGTTGGCAATACAATACATAGACGCTTGGATGAACCAACTCGAGAGCTAGAAGCATCGACTCTAACAGACACCCATAATCCGCTTTCAAGATTCGACAACGAGGAGTCGTGATCTCTCGTTCAAATCTACAACGTTCCCGGTAAACGATATATCACAGCTGTACCAATAGGCGTTATTAGATGTGTACAAAGAGATCGAGAATTCTGACTCGCCGCCTTATCTGTTCAATTGGATCGGTGGCGAGCTCCGAGTATTGATGGAAGACAACCGTTTCAAGCCTAAATAGTTTCGAATGAGCTGAATGCTAGTCAGAACTCACCGGGGGGTCTGGACAAACGGGGCAACGTTGGACTCTAATACCTTGCGAGCAGCCCGCCTCAATATCACTAATTGAGTCAGTAAAATACCGTCTGTCTTGAGTTGTTCGACGTACCACCTCATCGTTTCGCTATCGTGTCTCCCCTCAACCCTCTCCACCTGACCTTTGACCCTGCTCCGTAGCGTGGACACGAGGCTATGCCACCAACCCGCCTCAGTATTATTGATCGAGTCAGTAAAGATACCGTCTGTCTTGAGTTGTTCGACGTACCTCCTCATCGTTTCACCATCGTGCCTCCCCTCGACCCACTCCACCAGACCTTAGATCTTGTTCTGCAGCGTGGGCACAACGACTGAGCAACGAGGCTACGCCACCATCATCATCGTGGCATCTGAGTTTGATGTCTATAGCGATCGATTGATCGGTGTATAATGTAGTGATGGGAGTCGAAATGAAAGGTATGGTATGTCATTGATACGAATTACCTCGTTGATAATAGCACGTGACCTTTCAATCTCGAACACATCGTTTATCGTTCTCGCATCCCACATTTCCGAACATGTCCGTAATGTGGGATAC
Source organism: Leccinum subatratum (assembly GCA_038091595.1). NCBI lineage: Eukaryota > Fungi > Basidiomycota > Agaricomycetes > Boletales > Boletaceae > Leccinum > Leccinum subatratum. The sequence continues at coordinate 10,227 of JBBPOT010000172.1, read as the reverse complement.
CTTTATATATCGTAACTTTAACCCTCGCTAGGCGTCTCGTCGTCAACCTATAAATTCAGAATACATAGTCGTACTTGTACGGTACATCAACGGTGAGTGATCGAGAACGAACATATTGGTGTAACATATCAGAGACCTCGAATGAATCGTATCTTGTACTATCATGAGATGGTTCAGTCTAATCTTATCGTCGATGTGACTTGGAAGTTTACTCCAAGCACCATTTTGCGAACTATTTGATCAACGTGCCACGAACCTCAACAAACCCGTCGCATTGATGACTTAGTACCTCGTTAGTATCTCTTTACAACCGTCCGCGCAAGGCAGAATTAAATCAGCGCGAGGGGTGTCTGAATACTTGATAGACCTGATTTCATTGCTTCGATTTGTCGTACCACTGATCTGTCTGAAAGTCTACCCAGAATCGAGATGGCTCGACATTTTTCTTCGACCTGTCACAATGACCACTAATATCTTACAGTCATATATCACACATTTGAGGCAACGTTTAACATGAATCTGGATGCCTGTCATGCACCTTCGTTGTCTTTGTGGCATCCCAGTCGAATCGATCGGTAAGTTCCTCATTGCCTTGTCCTTCTCTTCTTGTTCATCACGTCAAGTTTGACATCGTGTCCTGAATCCTACTATATCTATATGTGGTTCTCGTACACCGTTGAGCGAACTCATCGAAGGGGCTTAGGTTCAATTCGATTCCCTTGATTTGCCTTTCTTTTGGCTAGCGATCGCCGATATCGCACGTACTAGTAGTGTATCACATTTTCTGGTTTGATTTGATACTATATAACTCGTATAAGTTGACCGTGATGGTGAGGGCAAATATTCACTCGTTTTGTCATTCTCTTCGCCCTTTCCCTAGCCCCAATATTACAGTGTTAGCTTTATTCTTCATACCGTTATTATCCTTTGATCGTGAGGTTCATGCTTGATTGGCTGTGAGAGTCCTCGCTGCACCTTCCGAGTCCTTAGTATCAGTCATTTTGTACCAAGTACGAAATGAGGGTGGGTACCTACTTACTGGTCGATTCGGTCGTTATCTTGCAAAGTATGACAAGGAACAATATCACACCGTTTCCTAATAACACTGGTTGTTGAATGAGGGGAAAGGTTGGAGGCAACTCACCTCCCTAGTGAGCTGGTCGCGTTCGTTGAATCCGAGCGTATCTCAACGCAATCGATCGATGAACCAACTCAACTCATCGACTCGTCCCTCTTACACGATCTGCCTATCACGGGCCCCTTTATCCCTTCCACGACTCCACTTCAAGTTGAAGAATCTTGAACGAATCCAAAAGAAAAAGGATATCACATTATCGTTCAAATTAGTCGTGACATTGTTGAACAAAGACAGGTAGAGGGGACACTGTTCGGTGAATTCGGTTAGTCGTTAGTTTGAATCATGTGGCATAACGTCTACAATGTACCTCAGTGTACTACTAGGTATCTCTTGATGTGTACTGCACATAAAACTCACCGTAAATAATGACATCGGTGGCCTTTAGTGCACGTGCACGACAAGTTTAGAACCTTGAACTCGTTTTGCCTAGTCTGTCATCATGGATCTATAGCCGGTTCCGATTATCGATGGCTGTGTGTAGTAGAAAGATTGCTGAATGAGGCGAACGGTGATCTGTACTCACTTTGATATCCGTCATTCGACATCAGGTCTCGCCGTCAACACACTCCACGAGAACCGAACACGCCATTTTAATATCCTGCCACACATCGTGACGGTATATACACCTGTCACCTTACAGCACCCTGCACCTACCTCGTTTACTACTATTCTAACAAGGATGCAACACCACGATCATCATGTTGCTTCAATTGAAAGGCTACGCCGATTGGGAATAAATATGAATGATACAAATATACAAAGAACTCGTCTGATGTGTGATACTACTTGACCTATCGATCTGAAACTACTCGATGACTCTCCTATATCCCACATATCCCACAATGACATTAATGCGGGGTACTTATATGCTATTATATATTTCACCATCAGATTCGTGAACATTCACATCCACAAACATAATTACCACAATGTGGTACTTGAACCGTATATCAATGGCAGGCGTGAATGAGTTGACCACGAGGCTGGCATTTGCGTATGTCTGTCTTCAATACCTAACGATTAGGTGATTACAACGTCATTCGATCCGCAGTCAGCGTGCTATTACGATACATCGATGGAAAAGTGTCATTCACGTAGTTCAAACAGCGCTCTGTTCAGTTTGATCGACTTGCGACGTGTGAACGTCGACAATGTTCCCGGTAATTTCTGACGTTGAATTCGTAACTTACTCAACTCACGTTTTGATATATAATCAGATGGATCATATATGTCCACATATCAGACCGTATCTGGATCCCTGTAACATGGATGTTGGTTAAATGTGTGAATGTTCCTCTGACTATGATCTCTTCAGCAATGCTGACTCGTCCTACTTATAGTATGTCCTCGTCGTTTAAGCCGTGGCCTGCCACGAATGTAACAATGGTCATATCCCGCATTTCAAACAATGTCTGAAATGCGGGACAGGTCCCTACTTTGTTCAAAACGAGGTGGTATATTGACAGTCAGTCAATTCATATGAAGGGTGGATATCATAGTAGAAGTACGTACATCGATGAACAAGATAACAAACAACTGGTTTGCATCTCGAGAGAAGCATCTACGCCTTGATGGTGAAGTCATGATCCAGTATTCAACGAAATGATGGATGTGACATATCTGATGAACTATCTCGACGCACACAACCCTGATACGACACGACACCACCCCGTTACACTGATACCATGGTAAACATACCTTTACTATACCCCTCCAAATAGTCGCACCACGCTGACAATGAGTCCCACAATTATTGTACTGTTGTCATAATGGTATTCTGTTGATTGGTAGATAACTGTTCCGAACTGACAGTTGGGTCACTTGGGTGAAAGTTAGATGAATGTCATGGTGAAGAAATGTATACTTGTGGCACAACCACTTTGATGTGACCCATTTTCTATCTTGTACTATCCTACATATACTGTTTCCAACCATGTAAAGAATGTTGGGTACCAAGTTTATTCTATTGACAATGAGGCTGTGGTATTGACTATATTGTCAGTCCAAGAACAGTGGGATACTACCACAAGTCGTCCACAACTTAAATACAGCTTCCAGTGAGACCTTGAACATCACTGTAACACATACCTATGAATACTTCATGGTAGTATTGTAATTATTACACTGACTGGCTGCTTCATAAGTGTGTAATTACAATTTCAGTGGGTTCTCGACAAATTATGTCTTTGAGTGATTGTAGGAAATTTACCTGTACAGTAAGATGCTGAGACATGTCCTATACTAGTGTCAGCCCCACACACAGTGGTAATGAAGACATTCATTTGACAGACTTAGATGCAGGCTCATGCAGCCAGTGATGAGCCTACTAGAACATGCCCTCTAAATGATAGTCCATATTCTCATGTCAGCAGTGTGATAAATTCAAAGTAATCTTCATCAAATCAGTGATTTGAAACCACTATTATTCAATCACAACTCAAATAGGAACTGGCATGGTTGATCCCAACCAGTGTAATGAATAAGTTTAATCAATGTGCAGTATGCAAACATTTAAGTCCACACTGTTGCTCATAATTCTCAAAGTAGTATTTGCCCTGATGGCTACTAATAGTTGAGTCAGTAAGTACTCAGGCTCACCTTGATCATGGTGTTGAAACTTGATCCCAAACAGTGTTCTGTTAAGTTGAATGAATGCATTATGTGCTACCAGAGATTGTTAATCACATAACTTATAATTCCATGGGGTACAGTGGAAGTTCAAGTGATAGATGGTGCTGCACACTGTCATATCCAATATAGTACCAAACTTAGTAATGGTAGGGTGAGTGCCAGTGAATGAAACAACTATTTTACCTTGTACACAAATTGATACCAGCACAATTGTAACCCTTGACAGCCTAGGTCGACATATTTCAGACCACAACATACTACTGTATATCATTCAACAGGTTTGCTATATTAACAACCATTCACATTGACTACTAGTCTACTAATCTCATTAGCATGATAGATAGCTTGAGGATGATTCCTTTGTAAAGAAAGATCCCACAAATAGCCTCCCATGCAATACAAATCACAAGCACCCCAAGGCTTCTCAGAAGAAACAGAACTCATCCGAGACATGGTGACATATCTATGATGTCTCTGCCATCACTTCCAAGTTGAAACAGTCAAATCACTCATGGAGCAACAATTTTCCAGAAAGGGTCAACATACCTCTTCAAGTGGATGGTTTTGTAAAAGATTGTTCAAAAAATTGTTGGTATGTACTCACCATAGTATATAGTATGATATCTTCAAGTTGATATCAGATAGGATGCACTTCCAATATTCAATCACTACACAAGCATGGTCTCAGTGGTGGCACACTGATGAGAGGGTTCATCAGCCTGTAGAAAATGGAATGAGACCATATCATATGAACCTGGTTTTTTTGAAACCTCGGTGTCATAGTATTCAACACTGCATTGTCTTGATTTTCAACAATGGGCCCGTGATCGACAATGACAGGATACCTGAACATAAAACCCTGGCAGTTTCAAGGCTTCTGCTCGATATTGAGTCAGTGGCAAACCATTTCCGGCGGAGTCCTTCCTTCTTGATGTTTTCATCAAAAATGGTGCCATTGAGTGTCACGCGTTGTACATCTGATGGAGAGAGATAGGCTGTTGGAATAATTACGAAACCACGTGGTCGAGAATGTCATTGATGTGGTAGAACATGAGAAGCGAGAAATGATGAAGAATATACGAATGACGGTCGATCAACACGTGTATTGTCACGTTTCAGAATATCATACTAAGTTTGATTATATTGATAACAATATTGGGATTTGTTGGAGGCGAATCATCTGCGCAATATGGACACACAACAAACCTGCCCTTATTCGGTACGTAGTGACTCATCTCAGAGTCTTCCGTTGTTACTCGAGCGGTGGTATTCACAGCAGGAGATATATCAATACTTACCATCTACGTATGACAAACGACCACGAAACCGGGTCGTATCCCACATTTCAGACCATGTCTCAAATGTGGGATTTGGCACGATTTGATTGAAAGGAGGTCGTATAGTTAGTAGTCGAGGCATTTTTGATACAATTGGAGTAGTATTCAATCGATGCACAGGTGAAATGTTGTAGATAACCCACCAATGTGACACTGGTAAGAATCATATTATACTTATCATACCAGTGTCGCTCATCGAGTCAGTGTCTACCAGCATTTGATGGGTACGATGTACCATCTCGAGACAATTTAACTAAAACTCACTAATCATCCACTGCCCCACCAACTCCACACTCCTCCGTATATGATATACAGTTCAGATACCTTTTTGGTAATCTTTGGAGCTGTTCAAGTTGAGTGGTGGATCACATTCAACTGATGGGTGGTTGGTTGTGGGAAGCGATATGGATCATACTAATGGATTATACAGTGAAAAGGTATAGTTGATGATCACAACTTGTGGAACTACAAGTAGTCTATATGAATTCTATCTCATACTATCTAATAACATTATGATACCGGATCATCAGGTCTCAACGACCTTGATAATCTCTGTGGAATTGATCAATATACATATTTTCCATTATTCACGAATTATGCTATATGTGATTTGCGTGCACGGTGCAGCCCACTCAGACTATGTTTATGTCCTCCACTGTCGAGGCATTTCTTGGGATTCCATTATTGTTGCTATCCATAACTCATGTCGTCATAGTATATTCGGGTTCGAGCAGGATCGTCTGATGTATGTTTCGATAACAAGGGTAAAAGTTCAGATGCCCTGTAACATAAGTATCTTGGCACATTCTCTACCCTCAAGGACATATATGATAGGTGCGATGTGTTTTGGTAGTGTCATAGTAGTTCTACAGTGGACTTGTTGTGATATACATTGCTTCACACCCCATGACCATACACACAGTACTATCACACATTTATGACCATGTACGAAATGCGTGATGGGTCTCTCCTTTGTGGTCAACTGAGTCGACGGCGTGAAAAGTATGACAATGAACCCTACCTCTGTCCCAAAGGAGATGTTGGGCTTGATAAATCTTGTGACAGTAAATTTGAAACAACGTTGAAACAAACAACTTGAACACATATGTATACTATATAGGTACATCACACCACGTATTCTGCATCATCAAAGGCGGCAGAAGTGTCAGTATAAGAGAAAGACTGGAATGTAGGTGAATCCGAGGTGGTTGCCTTCTTTCGTTTCAGAGCACGCTCTGATCCAAACAGGTCAGTTGCTGAAGTAAAAGCCTATATGTTGTGATGGAACTCACTTGGTATCGGAGATGTGACAGTGCTAGCTCTGCCCTCCCTCGATGCCGCAGAGGAACCGGTAAGTGCACGCCGACGTTTTTTTGCTTTGGCGCGTGGCGGCGAGGTGACTTTCACGATAGATGATGTTGGCGATGGCGTACGGCGCCCCTTAATGGAGGTGAGTCGATCGAGCATGTTGTCCTCCTCCTCATCCATATCATCTTCCTCTTCGATGCAACCTGTCTCGTCAAGACCATCAGCATCAACCATGTCTTGACCCCATCGGTCGCAAGACAGGCGTGTTCCACCGCGGTCAAGATCGACTTCTGGAGGACCATCATCGTCAACCATGTCATGGCTCCATGTGTCGCAAGAGAGGACTCTCCGACTGGTACCAAGATCGATTCCGGTAGAACCATCACCATCAACTATATCTTGACCACATTGGTCGGAAGACAGGTGTGGTCCACGGGTATCAAGATCGACTCCGTCAGGACCATCACCATCAACGATGTCTTGGCTGCATCGATCGGAAGACAGGCCTGTCCCACCGGTATCAAGAACCACCTCCTCGTTGTTTCTAGTACCTCCTGATGCCGCGTCAAATACGATGCTATCCCGCATTTCATCCTGTTGCTGAATTGCGGGATAGGGTAGGATCAATTTCGTGAAATGTTACCATGGATGAGACGCACCAAGTCACGTGAGCTGGAATCGTTGGTGTTATTCTCGCCAGCATCATTTTTTGTGATAACCCCATCATTTTCTCGATCAGACACCATCGCCTTCCTCTCGAACTTGAATTCCGATTCTTTCAGGTCACGGGCCGCCAACCATTCGGCATAGGTCTGTCTCAAGTCTTTAAGATGTTGTACGGATTCGGCCTTCGTTGGAAAGTCAAGTTGGTTCAGATTCGTGATGCCACTGGGTGCTGCCATAATGAATCCCTCGCCATCATCTGTGTGAACTGTCTCGTCCCGGATCACCACACGCAGCCGTTCATCCGACCTTGTCGCTGATATGGGATCAAATGAGATAGTGTGTGTTTTCATCATCCTGTGTCGATATGCATTGATGTTCAATGCCTTGTCACAGGATTAGTTTAACCCAGAGAGGCCTAGTAACACTAGTACTTACGTCCACCAGAGAACGGAGTGCCAATATAACGTCGTTATTGAGGGGAGGTTTCTCCTTCGTGTTGGCTTTCTTCGTAGGATTGTGCCATGCAGTTGGTAGATTCTGCACAAAGTCAACTGCTTTCTGCACTTCCCGTTCCTGTGAGCCAAGCGCCCTCTCCCGCTGGAGTTTTTCCATTTGTGTCTCGATGACATGTATCGTCGGTGTGCTATTCTCAGAGTTGGGCACCATCGGGAGATATATTCCATCAGCCCAGGTAATGCAACCAGGGGGTGGGAGTTGTCCCTCAGTAAGAACTTGCTGATCCGACCCCTCGATTTGTGTCTTTTGATGGTCTGATACGATCGCCTTCGTTTGTCCGAAATCTTTCGGAGCAAGATATTCGGTGAGAACTTGCTGTACACGTAGTCGTATGGTCGCTGCTCCTCCTTCAGGGTGGCAGAGAAGCAATTCATGCCGATATGACACGATCCTGCTGGATTCTGCAATCGCAGCGGCTGCGAACGTGCGCATCTCGCGTTTGTAAGACTGAGAGCTGATCGCCTGCCACTCCCAGGTCGTCCACTGGATCAGTCCGAGTCCTCGCATTGGGCCTTTGGGACGGTCCTTTGTCAATCGAGAGAGTTTCTTCCATGTATTATGAAAGTTGGGTGGTCTCCGTTTAAAGTCCAGTGTTGGTGCATTTTTCTGTCGACCATCGGGCTTGCTCTGGACGAGGAGGTCATGTATCTCAAGGAACTCTTTGTTCCTTGCGACGAGAGCCTCGTGCTTGTGCATCATTTCTTGTGGATGACTGAGTGCACGCTTTCCTCCTTCGTCCTCCGAATCCTCACCTTCTCCAGCCACATCGTTTTGGTCACTGTTATCTTTTTCCTCCACCTCGTATGCCATGGCCTTCTTTTTCCCCTTTAACCCTTTCTCACTGATCTCAGACGGTTGAGTTCTCTTTCCTCCCGCAGGCAATTCTGTTGCTGCACGAGCTGCCAGGAGATCCTTTGATTCCCGACCTTCAATATTGACTCCGAACGCAGATATGAGTTTGTTCTGGACGGTGATTCGCGGTGGAAGTTGCATGGCTTTGAGCTGAATTTGCATGTTGATAAAGGAGGGGTAATCGTTCCAAATTATAAATACGACCTAGGAGTAGTATGTCCATGTCTGATGAGCGAGTGCCAGATTGATCGAATCAACTAATGACATACATTTTGGACTGCTTGAATGCGACTCGTCTCCTCGATGTCTCCGTGACATTGTATCGCACGAATTGCTGCCGCCGTTGCAGATCCTGGCCTCCAAGAATGGCCTATGGCAGGAGCCATATCGATCATTGGCTCCCACCAACGAGAATACTGGTATGTATCGTGAGCATCTATATATCCCACATAACCAGCATCGGTGGAAATGCGGGATCCCTATAGACTCACCTCGATCACCGCATCTTCGATCATGTCGAGTTTTCTTGCCATGTGTACGTATACACTCCGTGACATGAATGGTATGAGACCCAGAGACTTCTCGGCCGACGTCCTCGACAGCAGGTATCGCAAGACTTTCACCTTGGCAATGCACCACTGAAGGGTGTCTAGCGCTCCCTGTTCCTCGTCGTTCCTCGGCGAATCCGTCGTCCTCATTGTCGTCACCACTTTCGGAAGGTCGTCGATGATCTGTTGAAAGTAAGAACATACCGCGTCCTTCCATCGGTGTTGCCGCTGATTGGCAAATATGTCCTCTACTTCTGTACCGGGTCCCATGTGATGGATGAATGCCGCATCCATACATTGCCGAATAGCATAACTTGCTCCAATAGGAGTCGGAGCCTTATGCTTTTTCATCAACGAGTAGATCTCCCGAAGCCTTTGGCGGGCAGGCTTTGCGTCCGATTCTTCTCCCTTATGTACTGTGTCAATCAATTGATCAACCTCGGCCTCGTCTACGGCCAGGCTGTTGAAGCAGAAGCATGTGTAACTTTCCATTCGCTCCGCCATATACGAAATGATCTAAAAGTGTGAAAAGTAAATCAATGTGCCAGTGGATCGCTGCTTCGTTTAATTTACTCACTCCACCAGATGGCCCTAACATTCTATTATGAAAGGCAGCCAATTTCATGTCACCTTTGCGGTCGAACATATGAATCCCCATCGGTTCGATACACTCCATCAATTTCCACACGTAGTCTTGACATAGCAAATCTTGCCACTTGCGCGGTGCTCGAGTCAAGCTGTCCTTCACCTCGATGTCCTGATGGGTCTCCCCCTTTGCTTTCGTCTCTCTAAACAAATGAACAAAACCTTCTTCGGGAGTTTGGTGGTAGTTGTGTTCCGTCTCATTTTTCGAGAGATACAGTCCAAGATGTTCATCGACTAACGCTATTGACTTTTGATTGAGCATGGTTTTCGTCCAAGTCCACTGACTCACTTGTGTCATATAGGATAACAATCCACTGCCCACCGAGTGCGAGCGTCTCTTGCAGTACATCCCCCTTTTGTTTCTGTCCCCCCGCGCCATTCACCTCCTCTATTTCAGCCTGAGTCGAACCCCCCTCCAAGTCCGGTTTTGCCTCCGCCTTCCGTGCTTTCAACAACTCTTTATGCTGCTTCATCAATATATTGGTCCATGCTGTGACAGCATGAATCCGATGTCGTCCGCCGGCTGCAATGAGCTTCTTCCCCTTCTTCGCCGAAGATTCTAGCTGCAATATCGGGAGGTCCTTTG
>JBBPOT010000171.1:0-15677 GCA_038091595.1 Leccinum subatratum | reverse complement strand
GTACAGCTGCTTTCCTAGACACGTTGGTTGTCTACTGGCATTTGCGCTGCCGCCGTCGTTTGTACCTCCGAACTTGAAGATGGAGCGAAGGAGCGAAGAGTGGTGGTTATACGGTTAAGCTTCCCAACTTATTTTCCTCTGACCCAGCTGCTGGCAAGCTGCCTTCATCGGTCTCGATGACCTCCTCTCCGTTAGAATTCTTGATCGTCCTGGTGACAGCTAAGTGCCGCCGCTACTGCTTCTTGCGGCGACGACTTCGACCTGGCAAATAACTCTCTGATGCCTGAGCCGTAAGATTTTTACGACTGCCCTGCCCCCTGCGGCCACCTGGATCGGGGGAATGTCGAAGAATTTCAGGCAGAAGGATTGGTTGCCAACATTGCGCCTTGATATCGTACAGTTGCGTTTCTCCGTCGTACAACTCGGAGGGCTCTTGAGCTTGAGCGCTCGTTACAGAAACCTGGAAAATATCGTAAATGTGTAGAACGTATTGCGGACTCAGGTTCCTCTACGATGGTGTCAATGCAGCACCCAACTCGTTGGCGAGGTCGCCGTTGAGTGACTCTGCCCTGAATATTTTCGCGGAGGTGGGAACAGACGCTGTTTGGTGTAAATGACACTGAGGTCACTGCATTCCGCCGAGGGGGAGTGGCGGGATTCATTGCGACTGGGAGGAGAGGGCCCACCAGCACTTCAGGGAGGACAACGTGGGCACCGCATCATGATGTGAACGTTTGAAACAGGCTATTATTATCCTAAGTAACAATGGAAGGGACAACTCCGGCTTCAACATGACGATGACAGTTCATATATAGTACTGACGGAAAACAAATAAGTTAAAGCGTGAGGGAGTAGTAGAATTGTTTATTCCAATACTTGTTGAGCCAGAAAAGGGATGAGAGCTCGCTGCTGGTATCGGGAGTCAGACGTTCATTTGCTGTCCTACCGAAGCGTGGGATAATGTGGGCGGGTGAACGGATGTGAGCCAGAGGAATCACGTCTCCAATGCGTGAGCCATCCCTTCTTGTCGCGCGCTTTAGGGAATGCAAACCAGATGCAGGGTCGGTGTCAGGTGAGACGTGGAACCGTTGAACATAGGCAAGAAAAACGTTGAGGCCACAGACGCGAAAAACAAGACGAAGCTGTATGACCTGATGCCCTGTAAGTCGGATCAGGTCAACGAGACGGAACGTCAGAAATAACACGTGCGCATACCATTTAAGCCACCATCAGGCCAGCTACTTTCTGCTGTCGGGCTGACGATCGCGCAGTCATAATACCCGGCAGGGTAGCGCTGTGAAGGAGGAGAAACGACGAGAGTCTGTGCAGGCTCTACTGATTCTGGTTTGTGCCAAGTCCGTAGCTGCACTCGGACTTTCGACCAGATCTGCAACTTCTCCGATGGGAGGATGAGATGAGCGATAGTTGGTCTCCCTCCTGCCTCATCACTCAAGTCATGACGCAAACATTCTCTGATGGCGTCATGGAGATCGGGAAGCGCGAAGTATTCGGAAGCTTCGGGAATGGTCATGAGTAGAGAGGGCTTGAGGGCTAAGTGAAATGCCGTAGTGGATGAGGCGAATGTTCGCAAGGGCAGTGGTACCGAACGACGTGGATCGTTAGCTAGCGCATGAGCGATCTGAAAGTAGTCTGTGACTGTCCGAGTCGGAGAATTGTAGAGTAACGAATTTTGCATCTCTTCATCTGGTTCGTGCTCCTCCTCAAGTTCATTCTCGTCGTCCTCGTCATTACTCGGTTGGTGGTCCAGCCCAGACGTAGTTGCAATGTTTGTTGCAAGGTTAAACCGCGAGCATTTGTCGCTGCGATCCAGGTGACGAGCGATCTGTGAGTAGTAGTTTTGATTATTCCCCGAGCGTGCAGGATTCTTGACTTCCGTGACGTGTGCATGCTCCGTCACATCTGCACTCCACTGCATTACAGCACCCGACTCCGGAATAGAAGGTGCGACATGTTGAAGAAGTTCGAGTTTCGGGATGTTGAAATGTTCGGAGCGTCCGCCAGCAGCAATAATGGCATCTTTGTGATGGTGAAAGGATTGTAGGGATTCGTCCAGTAGCTGTAAGGTATGCTCGTCAAAGGAGGATATCTGAGCGAGGTAGCGAAAATCCATAAGCACTCGAATGGCAATGAGGAATCGCGAAGGAACTCCACCGGCGATGATGGCGACAATATATCTTTGCATGGAGCGATGATCCCGCCCAGTTACTTGTTTCAATTTGGTAACACCCTCTTTGAACGCCCGGTATCCGACTAGCGTCCGAACGAGAGTAAACCGGTAGTCAATCTCAGCTTCGCCTAGAGCAACAATACACCACTTTAAGTCATGGTCAAAGAAAAATTTATGGAAGTGGTGAAGCGGTTCTGGCTTCAAGAAACTTGCTGGTTCCGATAAGGGCCAATCGATCCAGAAGGGATCGCATACACCATTAAGGCCGGATGACTTCGCGAACTTCAGAAATTTGATAAAGTCATCTGGATCGCATTTTGCACAAATTGCATGAATTTCGTTCCTTGTTTGATCACCGGTGCGAAGGGGATGAATAGTATTGTCGCCAAATTGCTTAGACGTCGCGATAGAGACCGGAGACGCTGCTATGCTTGTGCACGAAAGCAAGCTTTGTTCGGGTGTATCAGCGATGTACGCAACGAGGGGTGTGTAGAAGTAGCGAAGGTTACCGATGGGGTCGCTCATCATGATACCAACTGCGGCAGCAATTTTTAGAGGACGTAGGACGATATCTAGACACTGGTGAAATAAACGGTCAGCCAACAGTCCACGGACTCGTGACTTCTTGTGAATAAACGAAGGCACCGGTAGGAGCGCAAGAAGGACATAAGCATCCAACGAGCCTTTACTCCGAACGTCAGGATTGATATTCGCAAGACTTATGAGGAGGGGGTGTGCCATTCGATTTCCAGACATTACCGATATATTCGTTTTGTCGGAAGATAGCACAATGCCTAGCAGCGTTGAGTCAGGTGGCAAGGTGTTCTGTAGTAGCAGGGAAATTAACTAAACGAGCAATATAATGATTGCAATCATACATACTTGTAATTCCCAAGCATGATTTCCAGAGAGCCAGTCGTCATATACGCGGACCAACCGAGCAGCTGTCGACCATACCTTCCGAGGGACGAACGAGATGTGGCGTTCGAGGAGCGGGTGGCTGAGTAAGGCTTGAACGCACTCCAGCGGATCTCGATAGAATAGCGTAACGGCACGCTTCGTTGGAACAGATGTGTGTATTGGCTGGGACTTCCAGCGGGGTCCAGATGGTAGCATCTCTGCGCGCAGACGCAATTGCTTCGCCGTCTTGAACGAGATCGGAAGTTTTTTGATCTGTTCAGGTGTCATCACAAATTAACTTGAAGTGGAGTGAAAACTTACCAGATTTAATGACAAAAAACTGTCAATTGCGGCCATGCTCAGACCCGAGCGCAGGAGCCATGATCCAATTTGCCAATCTTCCTGCGAAGCAAAAGGATAAAATACATTCTCCCGACGCAGCGAAGCATATTGGTCAGCAAAGAAATGGTCCATGAAAGTCTTGCCTCCTGGAAATGCAGGGGATGTACGTGGGTGATATTCCACGCAGTCGTCGTCGTCGTCGGGGTTCGGGTCAGGACCGTCAGGGAAAAGATCCATGTCAAAATCCTGGAAAGCATGATCATCCAAGTCGTCGAGGCGAGTGCCAAGACTCGGAGGGGAGTCTGGGTAAGAATGAACTTGACGAGGCGAATTGATGGCTGCTTGGACCGGGATATCACGGTCGACTTGGAAGACTGGCGAGTCGGCTCGGATGGAAGAACCACAGGTATTAGAGGGTTGATTTATGTGCCGGAGGAGGTTGGTTTCGTCTGAAAAGCGCTTGCCACAATCTGGGCAAAATGTGAGCTTTTCCACACGTTGTAGTCGTCTCGTTTTCGCTCGAGGCATGGAACCAGTTAGTCGAGAAGGTGACATTTTAAATAGTTAAGTAACATCGATAGCCGACGTAAACACTGCGCCGTAATTACATACAACTCACCTCAGCGTTTCGTCACTGTGCATTGCAAGACCTATCGTAGCCATACGCCCACGTCTCTCAACCTTGATGTCTTCCGTCGTTAGCTATTGCATGAGTCCTAAGCAAGAGTCCATGGAGCTAAACCTAGATAATACGTTCAATGATCAGGCAATTACTTCCAAAGTAAGTTCACTTCGTTTACAGCTTTGTTAGTGACTCGAGACTTACTCGACTTCGGCAGCTACTTTCTGGGCCTCACAGGAAGCAAATACCCTTACCTCATGACCCATCTGAAGCCAAGCTGTTGATAGTGGCTGCACGAATTGATCGCCACATACGTACCATCCAAAAGGATCTCGCAGGCTATATGGTCCAACGTGACCTGTTGCGCCTCAAGTACGACCGTATGCAAGTCGAACGGGCGGAACAAAATGTTGTGGAAGCAGAGTACCATGTTGGGTGTGTACGATTGGCTGTCAGGAAGAGCGGGTACTATACAGAGCTAGCGTGCTCCGAGCCTGAGCATTGTCGCAGGCCGTCAGCGAGTCGGGAGCGTGCCATGAACCGTAAGTTTTACCTTGGTTATTTTTCTTCAAGTTACTGCTAACACGGGTAGTCTTAGTGAATACTTTTGTTCATGATGACTGGGAACTTGACGTTGCTTCGTCCGAATCCGAGTAGTGTAGATATGTACATAGATAAAGTCATAAAGTGGCAGCACAACTGTTGTAAGAACAATGTTCACTACACTTCGTAACTTTATCCCTTCTATCTCAACCAAAGGACCACTGGCAGGACCTTTAAGACCTACTGTCACGGCATGCAAAATCACAATTAGTAGCAGGTGTGGGCATGTACCCGAGACGCACGGGGTCAACGAAGTTCGACATCGACGTTCGGTTTGTTGCGATACGAAGAGACTCGTGACAGAATATGCAGGTGTCGGGGAGTATGTCCTAGCACTTAGAAAATCCATCAGAAATTCAGTGCAGTGCCGAAGCATGAGGACGATGCTCACCACCTCTGACCATGTTTTGCATGGTCTCGGATACCATCGCCCTGAGGTCATACACCCCGGCCTTGCACACGACGGCATGTAAACCGACGGCATTTGGATGGTCTGGCGAGGCGGTGGTGTAGGAGCCGATGCTGAACGATCGTGGTTTTGCTGACGCACAGAGGAGGAAGGAGATACTGGACTCGAGGTCGCCTTCTTCGCCACATCTCCCCTTATTGATCCTTGCTCTGAATAGACGTAATTGGGGTACACTCTTCCCAATACAGACGCTTGTCACCTTCCATTGTTGGCTGATCGTTTTGGATAGATAGATCGGCCTGGCGCCGGTGAGTGGTGGTGAGTGGTCAGATGCTGATGGCGATGATGACGAACTGATCGAGGGGACTCCGGGGAGACTCACATTCAAGTTGAGAGGGCGTACCGTGAGTGCGAAGAGCAGGCATGATTGTTCGACAGCAAACAATAGCTTTTAAGTGAGGAAATTTGTTCGGGGTAATGGGAGGAATGAGAGGTGGTAATTGCAGGGGGATTCGAACAATCAATTAGTGACTGGGCATTAAGTTCCTGCTGGATTACACTAGAGGCAGGGGCACGTTTGTGGGGGCGGGAAATTGAGGTATAATTATTCAAAATACGAAACATATTTACAATGACAAATTGTGTGGCTCATACAACCTGTATTTGAAGTAGAAACGATCTTGTATCTAGTTGTATCATATCGATCGAACGACAAAACGAAATGAATTGTCACCTACGTTACAATTGCCGTGTCAATTTCTCGTTGAGCAGACCGAAATACTGGGTGGCGAGACCTGTTTTGTGCGACACATTGTGTTCCCATGTTGACGATGCCTAAAACGGGTGATCGATTTCAAGTTTTCCCCGTGTAAAAACTTATTTGTATCGTAGCGGCGCCCGGAAGCGCCAGTCCCCGACTCCCCCCACACTTTAGACACATCAATCTACCGCGGTCTCGTTTCCGCGAAGAACACCAAAAAACGCCATTGCGCCATGAACGGTACCCAGGTAAGGAGCATTGTTGTCCGCCACTCGTCTGCGTTTCTCTCATGAATAATGGTCAGTTCGCTACCCCCAATAACGGATACTCGTTCGGAGTGATGGCGCATCGTATGCTGTCCTACGCCCTTGGGGACAAGACGCGCTCGAGTCGCTTTGTTCGTTAGCGAAAGCGGCGGTGTTCTCTCGTATTCAAATTGGTGCGCTAAGAGCGTCGTTTTGACGTTCAATATGGCGGTGGTCAAGTGAACATTTTTCGCCCAGAACCGATGCCATTGCAGCAAGTCTATTGCTTCAATCCATTGAAGGGTCAATTACGAGTGGTCGCCGATCAGTTCGTGCACCCTTGATTCTTTTTCCTTGCTACTCCCGGTTCAAGCGTTTCTTGGTCGCTCTATCGAAGGGCGCGGATTGCAAGATATTGTGTAGCATGATGGTCATTTTGAGTAATCCAACTGTACTTAATTGCTGTACGACAGTCGCTTCATTCACGTGGGCAGGTTGGCACAGTATATAGTGAACAATGAAGGAATCGACTGGGGCGGGTAAATGGGTCAACTTTCGGTGTGTGATGGAATCAAAGTGTCAAGGATGTAGATATACACATGTGGCACGCGACCATTAAACTGTGAAAGGGAGAAGAGTTCACAGTCTGTAACCGACGGTTCAATTTTGGGAGTGCCCTTGTGCTCGCGTCCGTCGTAGTTCCAAACATTGCCTTCAGCGGTGAAGCGCGCCGAGAAGTGAAGGGGTTGCTGTACAGAAATTGACGGACTCGAAGTACAAGATTGGCGGAGGAGTTTAATTATCATGCAGAATCTAGTCGCCACAGTGCCTCTACATTGCGTTATGGAATGGATAGAATGGATAGTCGTCGGGGAATGGTGGCATTGCCAATCAAGCCACGTCGCCAGCCATGTTTGGATGGTAGACACATCAGAAGATGAGGTAGCCGATTCTGAGGAATGTAAAGGCAAGCAGAGGGTAGCTTTCGAATCTCTTTTCTTGCCCTTCCCCAATTTCGATGCGGATGAACGAAGCACATCCACTTGGAGGTCAGTCGAGATAGATTGTGCTCATAAACCGAGCGGGAATAAAACAACCAACAAGGATATTCATTTATGACACCGGAAACATGCGATACAACTTGAACGTCTGCGACTCTGGCAAACAATGAACTTGAACAGTTCTCACAGAGTGAATGCGACAACTGCGAAAGCAGGTCACAATGTGTATACGTGTTGTAACGTAGTTGACAATTCATTTCGTTTTGTCGTTCGATCGATATGATACAACTAGATACAAGATCGTTTCTACTTCAAATACAGGTGGTATGAGCCACACAATTTGTCATTGTAAATATGTTTCGTATTTTGAATAATTATACCTCAATTTCCCGCCCCCACAAACGTGCCCCTGCCTCTAGTGTTATCGTGAAATGCAATGAGCATGGATTGGAACGAAGATGACAGAATCACGGACGTATAAAACCAAACCATATAAATCGTAGCGGCGCCCGCGCCAGTCCCTGACTCCCTCTTCCACCTACGTAAGGTCGCGAAACTCTTTCGGTAGCTCCCCTCGATAGAGACCGTTGGCGATTGCACATCGAGGGATGTTATTTTTTGACAACATAGAGTGACATTCTTTACATATATTTAGTTCTGCCAGCCGCATCGGAAAGCACGCCGTGTTGATCAAGCATATGACATTACACCATTCAGATGAATATTGTTGAAATCAAACACGGAAGACAAACACGCCTCAGCTTGCGGCGTAAGATCATACCCATACCGACCTTGAAAACGAAGCATGTCTAACCCAACGTTTGATTCCGTGGACTCGGACTTGAATTCATACCGTTATGAATATCTCTTATACTGACCAGGAGGCTGGGTCCATTTTGATCCTTCGGAATACCCACCCCCTAAATCAGAAGGTGAACTGTGGCAAGGAGCGTGACACAAAAAAAAACAAATTCCAAAAATAGTAAAAAGTTCGTACGGTCTCTTTTGCAGGGTGCCTGTCGTTTCTCTGCAATGAAAACCCTCCCCCACTATTCACGGACGTATAAAACCAAACCATATAAATGAGTCTACGAAAAATGTCACGGTTAGGATCACATTATCGGTACCAAAGAACGACTCATAGCACTGTGGAATGTATTCAAAATGAACAAAAACAGGACTGTACACCTAAATCACTGCTTGATACAATACTCGGATGGATTAGTAGGGACGGACGGACTTTGTGAGTGGGCGATCGTTGAAATCTAAGAAGGGTATTAGGTATGGAACATGTCATCGAGCCAATCAAGGCGCCATCAGCGCACCCGGTTCCACGGTCGCAGTTGTCGACTTACTAAGTTTGGCGGAGATATGGGATTATTATCACTGGCGGCTGTCGCAGCCTCCTGGGTACCAGCCTACTTGAACGTTTGAGCGTTCAGTTGTACAGGCGACCAAGGCGACCAAAACAATTATTAGTGGCGCACTTCATTGCACTCCCGCAGCTGTCTCATTAAACTCATCGATCCACGTTGGCTCAAAGGTTGTGGCAAGCGAAGCACAGATAGTATTCGATACTAACACGTGCGCTCTGGAATTGATGTTCATTGTCTCGACGTTCTCATGATCCCAACGGCGAGACAGGTTCGTCCGTACGTCTCGCTTGCATGGTCTGGCAAATCCGCTGCAACCCAGTCTATTTGATCGCTCGCAGTGTCCCATCCACTTCTCAACCATACGCGACCAAGGCATATATCAAGCCCATCACGCTTCTCCTCCCTAGAACGCACGTGTTTCTTTTGATCCGGAATCGAGGGCCTCCACAGCTTGCCTATGTCCAGCCACGACAGGGCGCTGCTGTGCGCGCTGGCCGTCGTACGCATAGAGCGCCTACGTTCTCAGTTGGTTCGACCTGAGATATTTGTACTAGGTGGCAGAAGCATAAGCGGTAGGGCGATGGAGGATGCAATGTCCGTCGTCGTCGTGAGCGCGAGTAAACCTGCTCGACAAGCCCATGGTCCATTCTTCTTGTGCCTGCACTTCTTATTCTAGCTCTTCTCTTGCGTGTTCGATCAGTTGATCGATCGCACGGGTCCTATCAAGATGTTCAACGTCTCTACTGTGAACCAACAAAAGTTCACGGCTCACCGTTGTCACGGTCCTCTGAGAAACAGGAATATTTACCCGAGGTGTCCATGTGCATAGAGAAATGACGACTCATATGATGATGTGTGGCAGGGTAGACAAATACAGATCATGCAAGGCATCGAGATTCGAGACGCCGCAACCTGCTCCGTGGCAGTGCTCGGGCCGTGGCAATATTTTCGGTCCCACACCCTGACTCAGCAACTTTAGCCAGAATCAGAATCCGAGTAAACAAAGTCACGTGAATGGCTTACTGTAAGTCAAAGCCGAAGCCGAAGCTCTTGCGCCAAGTCCCCGACTCTTCAAGTTGGGAATAACCAATTCCGTGATAACACGCCAATATAGTTGTTAACGTTGTTGAAACGTTACTGCCACGCCTGTGATTTGAAAATATAAAATATATATGTACATACAGTATCCTTCGAGTCAGCATAGTCGCCAGGCCCCAGGTTGTTCCGCAGCCTGTATCTTAATCAACGGCTCCAAAAACGCCTCGTGCGTGTACGCACACGTCAACGAGCCTTCCACCGCCCGGAGATTGTATATGTACAAATTGATCACTAAGCTTGCAAATTCGCGCACGAACTGCACGCGTTGGTTGTCCTGCGCTGCTGCGCATCCGCACCCGAAACGAATCGTCGTATCGGTTTACGATTCCCTGGGAGAAGCGCTCATGCTTAATGATTGAGGTGAGAGCGAAGTTGCTAAGTCATGCCAAAGTTCAGTAAACAGAGTCAAAGCAGCTCTGTGACACGATGCCAAAAAAAAGAGAACCCAAGACGGAAAGCGGAGCATAAAATTGACAGTCGACTCGACTTCGAGTGCCGCTCAAGTCAAGTCTCAATATTCAATACGCTTTGCTCTTTGCTCAAGATGTTTTAGGCTGAAATTAAATTGGCTTGTCTGATTACAAATGCAGCTCACTTCGTCAGCCGCAATGTGGACATTATTATTTTTGGCTTCGACAGCAAAAGAGTCTAAAGAGAACTGCACCACTTGGGTCGACAATTTGTTTCTGTGGGTGCATGTTCGCCGTTCTATATAGCGGACCCAGCTGGACAGAATAAATAAAATGGATAAAACGCACGAACAATAATGATTTTTTAGGGTTTAAATTTTTATTTATACGAAGCCTGGAACAAGGGTATTTCCGTGCGGTTGTCCGAGTCTCCCGGAGGGCCTTCCCGTTCGTAGCAACTGAATTCTCTCAGTGACAGCAACGATTACCTTGCTTGCAAGGTTTCATGTCCTAAATTTATACCCATGAATCACCAACACGTGACTGTTCACGTGCGTCGTGAATGGCGCGTGTCGATAATCTCTCTTTTTTTTTTGGACAAGCGTGATTATTGCGTAGTAACTGACAAGTCTTTCTAAGAAGTCCTACACAATACGCTAAGGCGGAGGCCACGGGGAACTCCGGTGTGTCGATAATCTCGTGTGACCGTAATAAACGTTGAACGGTTGAAGTCTAGTTTTCCTTTTTTTTTCTTCTCCTATGATTAGAATATTACGAAGCATCTCGATATTTTCAGACCGTGAGTCGACAGGCCCTGAGTCCCAGCGATTACTTCTCATTCATTAAAGTCCGAGTCATTGCTCCTTCCGCGACTTGGACCGCAAGCAAGGTTTAGGCCGACACCGTCGGCATTTCCCGAGTTCTATCAAACACCAACACGTGACCATTCACGTGGTTGGGCCAACTAGTGCTATGTGACTAATAGTGACTAGAAGTCTAGAACGACGAGATGACGCGACAACACGATAACGCCCCAGGCTGCCTTCACGGTGTAATCCCAACAGGACGTTGGAGGTGCCGCCAGGCCTGGGTGTCACCTGAACAATGGTTCGACTCGGATAGACTGCAGTTGACAGGTGTGGGTTGTGCCCCGGACCTGTGTCTCGCCTCTAGTGGAATGCTCTCGACGGGTTACTTCGTAATTGTGCTTAATTTTAGGCCCCACACGTTTTTTTTGAACATGAAAATGGTTTGGTTGTTATCCGATATGTATTGTGCTCTTTCCGCAAGCAAGGCAACTTGACAGCGTCGGCATTTCCCGAGTGAATCCGTCCTTGTTATTGATTTGTACCGAACCCATCGCATTGGACAACCGAAACCCTCAATGACACCATTGGCAGTATTCTCGGAAAACTTACTGTGGACCATGGTACGAATTTTTTTTGCCGTGCGTTCTGCTGATCAGACCTTCCGATTAGTCTCCCAGGAGTGTCGTCCACACGTCCGATCGTTCCGATCTTGCGGGGATCACCGTGAATTTACGTTGACCGTTAGCGCACCTGGTAGTACACTAATCAAACTGAACAAGCTCGCACCGAGGCGACAAAAGTGATTGATGCTGAGGCTACAATTTGGTTTCACACCCGCAGCGGTTGGCGCATTATACTCGACGATCGACGTTACTCAAAGGTTCCCATTGGAACAAAAAAATGATACTTTGTTGTAAAGGATCGAGCTGTTCAACAGCTTGATCGTGGCGAACATCGCGGAGGTATTTTAATACTTCGTCTCTCTACATTCCCATGATCTCAATACAAGACAGTTTCATCCGTACGCATCGCTCGCTTGGTCTGTTATATCCACTGCGAGCCGAGTATGTCTCTTTCTCCATCATTGCCCTATCGCTAATGGATCGCCATTTGGCACGCAGGTGCTGGTAGACCAGAAAAATCGCGATGATCGGGTCGTTCGCCTCGCAGCCATGGTGTGTGACGTCTTCGATTTCGTCAACGACGCCGAACCTTTGAAGGCGATCAAGGCACACATCAAGACCGTCACGTTTCTGATACGGCAACTGACGGAGTGTCGCTGTTAATATTATATGCCCAGCAACAGAACCTTTCTTAGTCATCGTCGAATCCACTTTTCAGCCCATGTCTGGTCTGCATTAATAGGGGCTCGGACGATAAAATACACGCTCTCTGATATAGATGCAAGGATTGGTGTGGTTACGGAACGAAGTTAACAGAGCTCGAGACCTCATTCCTGGAAGGTGTGACGGCGCACACGGGTATCATGGTCTTTCGTCTAATGAATACGATCATGCCGGCGAGTCCCAGTGGCGAGCTCTTAACCGATTTCTGGCTGAATAAGTATTGGAATAAACAGTTCTACTAGTCCCTCACCCTTTAGACTCGTTTATTTTCCGTATACTTATGATCTGTCCATGTTTTATCGAAGCCGCGGAG
The DNA here is from genome assembly GCA_038091595.1 of Leccinum subatratum. Taxonomy (NCBI): domain Eukaryota; kingdom Fungi; phylum Basidiomycota; class Agaricomycetes; order Boletales; family Boletaceae; genus Leccinum; species Leccinum subatratum. The sequence continues at coordinate 3,255 of JBBPOT010000171.1, read as the reverse complement.
TTGTACCCTTCCATTGTTGATCCTGTTCACAAGCCTTTTTTGGTTGTCTGGCCGCGCGTTGTCTCATGCCTCCCCCCTCCCCCCTTCCCTCAGCCGCAATGGTTCCCGTCACTCCCCCTTCTCGAAATGCCCTGACTTCAATGACATTTACACCCTATGTCTTGAAAACAGCGTCGATTCCTACCTCTGCGAGGATCTTGAGGGCAGGGTCACTAAACGATGACCTTGCCAATGAGTTGACTGATGCCACCATCGTCGAGGCACAGTGTGATACTCAAACTACACCGCAATATGTTTTACACCCTTACGACAGTTTTCAGGCTTCTGTAGCGAACGTTCAAGCTCCAGAGCCCTCAGAGTTGTACGACGACGAAACAAAGTTATACGATACCGAGGCGCAATGTTGGCAGCCAATCCTTCTGCCTGACATTCTTCGACAGCCTTCCTCACCCACAGATTCAGCTCCCGGCGGGGGGCAGAGTAGTCGTCGAGATGTTACGACTCATGCATCAGAGGGTCATTTGGCAGTTCCAAAGAATCGCCGGAAGAAGCTGTCCCGGCAGTTAGCCGTCAGCAGGATGATCAAGGATCCCAACAGAGAGGAGGTCACGGAGACCGAAGAAGGCACCTACTTGCCGACACCTGGGTCAGAGGAGAACAAGGTGGCAGCATGGCTTAATCGCATAACCGCCGCTCTTCGCTCCTTCGCCCCATCTTCAAGTTCGGGGGTACAAACTGGAGAGGCGCAAACGCAAATGCCAGTAGACACACAACGCATCTGGTCGGCAGAATTTGCTACGAAACCCCCTCCCACGGATTTGGATCTGAAGATGAAGCCCGATGTCACCCTACTGAAGAAGGATCCATTTGACCCGACTGGGCCAAACTCATGGCGCAACATTGTGTCTTTCCTCGAGCTTACAAGCTCTGGAGGTTTCTCTGATGTGTCCAAGCAGCTGTCGAGAAAGGCCTACGCTATTTTTGCAGCACAACCCGGCCGCCGCTACGTCATTGCACTTTCCATCGCCAACATGAACTTTCGTGTTCACCTCTTCGATCGGGCCGGTGTCATTCACTCACGTGCGCACTCCATTCATCGCCGTGCCGGTTTCTTCATCCGAATACTTTACACTTTGGCTTTCGCGCCAGAGGAGTGTATCGGCTATGACCCTACGCTGTTCTTCTCCCCTGCCATTACTCGTTCAACTTCCCTTCGCACACCTGCAACGATTGGAGTTGGTGATGATGTTTTCGTCATCATCAAACTGCTTTTTAGCAGTGACATGATCCGCGGGAGGGGTACGCTCTGTTTTCATGTCAAGGACTCGGACCCTGCTACCTCCAAAGAGTACGTCGTCAAGATATCCTGGACCCGCAACGGACGGGCCACAACCGAGGAGCAGATGTTGACGCGAATCCGAGAAAGGGGTTTGACATATGGGGTCCCCGCTCTCGTCAAGGCATGCACGGTTCAGATCAATGGGGTAGATGATTCAACTGCCCTACGCCGACCCGACTACCTGCAATGCAACTCAGTCGACGACGAACCACCCGAACCACCCGAAATCAGAATCCACCGCCGTTTACTTCTTAGGCGTGTTGGAACGCCTATAGAAAAGTTCTCTTGCATTCAAGAGCTTGTTAGTGTTCTACTTGACATCGTTGATGGTGTGTTATAAGTCGTGTGATATAAGTGACGAGCGCTTATCTCATAATTAGTTCACGAGCAACTGGTCACTTTGTGCGGTATTCTTCATCGGGACGTCAGCCTCAAAAACCTGATGATGTACGTCATGGAAAATGATCCAGAGGGCCATTGGCCAATTTCATCCAGTAATCCCAAACTCTGTGCACGTCTGCACGAGAGGGACGAAGTACTGCACAGACTTAAATATCGCCGTGGTTACCTAATCGACTTCGACTATGCCAAATTTACGGACGAGGAATCAGCCGTATCTGCCGGTGAACGAACGGCACGTGGCTCAAACAATTGATCTTGGTGTCTGTTTTATTAATTCGTCGTCTAGGGTACAATCCCCTTCATGGCTCTGGATATACTGAACACCTTTAGAGAGGCGGATTCTTCGACAGCCACAATCACACACGAAGCAAAACACGATCTTGAATCCGTCATTTACGTCATCGTCTGGATTTGTATTTTGTATCCGGGTCCAAACATGGACCCTATTCCCACTCACACAACGTGTTTGAGCATGTGGGCGGGCTGTAAAACGGCCTTTGACGTTACGACGCTGTATAGTGTAAAAGCGGGCGAAGTCCTCAAGAAGATTCCACTCAATCAGTTTACGCCGTACTTTAAGGGCCTCGAACCATACGTGGGCAGAATGTACGATGCTCTCCTCGCAAGCACGATGGACTCGGTGGCCAATCCCCTCACCCATGATATCCTCAAAGATATCTTGCTGGATGCCTTTTTCAACGTGCCGGAGCCGGACGGTGTCTCACCTGGGGAACGGGCCCGGAGACAGCTGCGGGTCACTGTCCCGGCAAAGCGCAAGACCGCGACACTGGCTCCGGGGGATCAAGTTGCGCAGGGTCAGGCGAAGCGATCTCGTCAATCATGAGATCGTGGCCGGTTAGCATGACTCGTTTGTTGTTGATATGACTCGTTTTTTATCTCTAATTATACCATGTTGTACTTTGCGACGGCTTATACTTAATATACCCAGTTTGGCGGAGTACCTATACATACCTATTTGATACCTGTTGTGGCAAACCAAGTATACGATGGCAGAAAATGACGTACATTGCGGCGACCTTCCACGATTGCCTTCCCATTCCGACCTAATGGTCCCACGGCAACACTCATGTTTCCACACAGAGTCAATGATCCAGGTGACATGAATGATTTTTGAGTGACTTCTTAACAACTACAAGAGTGACCTTCCAACAGATGAATCAAAAAATCTGTCATCTCTGCCCCGGCCCCCAAGCTGGCCACCGACGCCTAGCCAGCAGATCCGATCGCGCTAGGGGAAGACCAAGCTATAGAGTTGACGCTCGTTGTCAATATCGTGGACTAAGTCACGGTACAGAGCTCGGGAGTCTCGTGACGACAATTCCGGGGAAGACGAGGAACCCAGCCAGTGAAGGTTGCGAATCCAGTGACATTTTCCCGAACGCTGCGGCACGTTATGATCTGATGGGTAGCCATAAACATATAGCAGCCGGGAGCCGCTTACACCGTCCAGGCCATCATGTTATTCTTGCCATCGAAGAGGGAAGCAGCTGTAT
>JBBPOT010000170.1:0-15749 GCA_038091595.1 Leccinum subatratum | reverse complement strand
TCGCCATCATCTGCGATGAAGATGCCGCAAGTCGCCTCCATCGTGGCGCCACTCCCCCTTCTCCCCCTTGCTCAGACGTCTGGCGCTCCCGCGATTACCGCTGGCCCTCCACTGCTGCCAGCCATTCCTGTTCAAGAAGCTGCAACTGTGCCAGGCCATACCGTCGAGAACACCGCGCTCTTGGTTGGGATTCTCCCAGACGATTCGGATTCGATACCGCCTCTTGTTGGTTCGGTTCAACCCGGTATGATCACTAGTTTCCCCCTTCGGCAATCACGCAGAGGTGTACCCAGGCGAGGTCAAGGGTAACCGAACCGTCCTTGTAGGGGATGCGGCACTAAGTAAACTCGGGCTTGGGCTATGTTGAATGTCTGGCTCGTTTTGCCTCCCAGAATTGAAGCATGGCGGAGATATCGGCAAGGAGTCTATAGTTCTGGGTATTTTTGCTGGAATTGGCGATCGACTGGTGCCAGGTTCCTGTACTGCACTGCGGTCATACACCAGCGAACATTACTTTGAAAACCACAAGCTCATTTTTCTGTGGACAAACTTCACGAACTCTACTCTTCGAGCCGAGCCCGCCATATCATAGGGCCAGTTCTGTGGGTCTCAGTGTTGAATGAGCTTGATTCATCTAGGTTATGTTTATGATGGATGCTCGTAATAGTCAGACGTCACCAAGGTAGACAAGCGGGAGACACTTGTCAGGTACACGTTGGACCTGAGGGCGAAGAAACAAACGGTGCGGTGGGACGAGTTCAACGGTATTGAGGTATGTTATTGCTTAATGCCATACACTTTATACATATGGTCGCCGGAATGGAACCTGCAGTCGTTTGACCCGACATGTCCCGCTACTGCCATGTACCTCAGTCTGACCGTCCCTTCACGTTTGATCCCTGCGCCGATCTGGACCAGTCTCCGTGGCAAGTAAATCCCCATTTGTTCGTTCGGCATATGCTTCCTTACCCACGCACACAGGTGAACCGTTTTAAACTCATGCTCACACTACAGTTCCTACGTTTCCCTCCATAGTTGTTTTTGTGGCATCTCTCGCCAGAAACGTCAGGCGCATCCAGAGCTGTCGACCTCAATGTGTTTCTGGCTAGCAATCAAGGGGCCAAAAAGGTGACATTGTACGGACACATAGAAGCATGCATTGGCGACCTCGTCGTGAGTCAGCATCGTCTCGCACACATCTTGTCATGGCTCGCGATGACACATGTTTTACAGGATTGAAATTAATTTCTAGGGACTGACCAACCCCGGGCTGGTACTCACGAGCAAGACTAAGACTCAGTGATTAAAATTGCATGCGTTAACCCGTGAGTGTCCCAGCACCTACCCGTACCCGTCAAAACCCGTACCAGCGCTCACGGTTCCGTGACTTTGGCGCAGCTTTTGGTGGTGCCCAAGGCGACTTATTCTCTCAGCTCTTCGGTGTGCATTGGGCGGCCGTGCTCGTTCTTGGCCCAGGTTTCGCTCAGAGTTCTCGAGGTGCTGACATCGAGGTGCGTGTCAGTGTCTCACTTTCATGGATGCTTACAAGGGCACCGCACCGTGAATATCAGTCCGGTCGTCTGCTCAACGTGTAGCATGTAGTTCATGTCATGGTACCGGGGCCCGAACATTTGTTATAGACAGCGGATTCCAAATGGCTAGTACCTGCGAAATATGCCTAGGAACAGGTTCCAGCATCCTTCGCGGCAGCCAGTGTGACCACTGTGGCGGTCAGGGGTACGTCAGAAGCAAGAAAATGGTAAACGTCGATATCCCACCAGGTGAGCAGTAGAACATTCTACAGGCAGGTACGCACTTGATGCTGACTTGATCCAGGTGTTGAGGACGGCATGACGATCCATGTTCCGGGGGCCGGGGATGCCCCATTAACGAGCAAGGGAAGTCATGGGGACCTGTTGGTTCGTGTGGGGGTAGCATCCTCAAAGATCTTTCGGAGACAAGGGGCAAACCTCCATCACGAAGCACGGATACCTCTACATGTCGTGCTTTTGGGTGGCCGCGTGTGGGTCCCAACATTAGACGGCCATGTCGAGGTGCGTGTACCAAGCGGCACGCAACATTGGGTACCGCGGGTCAATACCCGTGACAGGTAAACCCGTGGGTAATTGTTTTTTGACCACCACAACCACCATGATACTATGATGGCGATGACGAGGCGCACACACACCCTCATCCCGCTACCTCAGGCTCACGCTCAACGTCGACGAACGGCATACCACGACGCGACGTCAGCAACACGTGCACGGGTACCGCGGGTCAATACCCGTGACAGGTAAACATATCTATTCTTAGCCACGACCGCCGTGATATTAACGAGGATGAGGACGAGGCACACACACCCTTATCCCGCTCCCTCAAACTCACGCGCAACGTCGACGAACGGCATTCCACGACGCGATATCAGCAACATGCATGACGACGAGTCAGTGGATGTGAACTCTCTTTCAATGAATTGCTTTTCTACTGGATTCCCAAACATTTGTCCCGTATTCAGTCCAGCTAGAAAGGCATGAGCCAGGGTATTTGTTTTTCTTGCACCATATTACGGGTGTCGTTGCTAGCTTGCTGATTTGTTGGAGGGTTACGCTAACTATCTAGAGCTCAACGTATGGACTTCGTCCGTCGTCACCAAGATCGAATGGAACAACAACCCGAAAACATGGACGGTGGAAATAAACAGAGCCTGAGGTGGAAAGGAAACTCGCTGGTCGTCCAAAGGTGCCAGATATCCCTGACAAGGTGAACACTGCTAGTCGCCTGTGACACTGCCTCAGAGTTGACTCGTTTCCTTTCAAAAAAAGTTCAAAGGACTCCGAAGCAGTTCACTCTTCAGAGTTCATGGACGCGGAAAACTACATTGGCAAAAAGGCAGTTGTCGTCGGTGCTTCAAGTTGTACTTCTGGTATGGTAATACGTGATAACAAACACGAGAGCATCTTGGCTGATACAGATCAAATCTCTCGATACTGCTCAGGACTTTTACAACCACGGAGACGACATCGTGGTGTTGTAAGCTCGCGTCGAAGTTCAACCGCGCCCCAAAACGTGTCCGGATTGACATTACATTCCCATAGCATTTCGGTTAAAGCTATCAAGGTGTGGTGTCGCTTTCTCGTGTGTCCTTTCGTCCTGTCCTGTAGATAGCCCTCGTTTACGGGCCTTCAAGATTCGAAACCTTTTTTCCGACCGAGGTCGCAGATGCTCTACAGCAACTCTTTTCCGTATTTTGTGATGCCATACTAGTAGACGCCTTCACCAACGCGCCACATCCATTTCTGCGCAGACAATTGGCAAGTGAGTACGAATCTGCCCCACCAACCTTTAGATTCATTCCGACAACTTCCTCGCTCCCAAACACAGAGAACTTTTGGATGGTCTTTCCAATTTGAGCTGGGTTCAAGACTAAATTTGGTCTATACGGCGCAGGCATATTCCCCCTTCTGTTCTTGCGTGCGGGAGGATACTAATACTTTGGTAAGTCTCGCGAACTTGGACATGTCGGTCGATGCCGTGCAGCTCAGATTCACTTCGAAGTTCGAAGGCCCGGTAATTTTCTTCGAGGTTGGCGGCCGGCGCGGCCGTTTTCGGATTCTCGACGGCGCTTACTGCAACGTCACCCCGACCAGATTTCAAGTAAGTGCTCTCTTCCTGGATCGATATGTGCAGCAGCCTATGCCTACGTTGCTCATACACTCGTGGTCTGTTCTTTGTCTTTGTTCGCAGAAAATGGCCCTGGATGTATACGGAAAATACGTCTTCTTCTCCATCTCGGCGCGGATACCCGCATTTTTGTATGTTTAGGTCCGCGGTCGCGCTCATGGTTCTGTTGTCGGTCGCGTGGACGGCATGGGCGGCTGCGGTGCTCGTTCATGTCATTCGCTGCTGGCATGCTCGTCAGTCTCAGGTTGCAATTCATTGTCTATGGGATACACTGCGTCGTTGGTCTTCGTCATGGAGGTGGTGCGAGGTGTTCGGAGAGGCGTCATGCGGTGTCTCGCACGGATACGTCCGAGTCCGTCATCGCCCGCCAGCGTGCAGGAGAAGCTTATTGCTGAAAAATAAGTATCGGAACATATGGCGATATATCTCTATAGCATTCATTTTGGAGGTTCCTGGACTCGTCGCTGCCAATCATCTCGTTTTATTATAAATGACATGATCACGACATCTGCTTCGAGTTCCGTCCCGTCTTGAGCTTGGTGCTACCATCGATGATACGTGCGTTCGTACCGACATCTGTTCGAACTGAGAAGTGAATCTGAGCTGCACGGCATCGACCGACATGTCCGAGTTCGCTTTTCGTTACGGGGAGGGACGTCTCCAACTTTGTCTGGTCGTCGGTAGCCATGCAATGCTCCACGTATACGCGCGCCAAGAAGGCTTTTTCGGGGTCCAACGTGTCCCAGAACGGGTCTTATGAGCGTTTCGTGGGCCAAGTGAGTTTGATGTATGACCATTGCGGGGCGCATATACGCACCTTTGAACTCGAGTTGGTCGAATATGTCGACGCGCGTGGCGAATATGCTCAGCAAAGCGCCCTCGGCGACCGTGTTCTCTTGGAGGTCGAATAAGCCCAAGAGTGCGACTACGTTGTCCACCACTGTCTTCTTCTTCCTTGGTCAATCCACGCACGACCTCGACCCAGGCACCGAGGAGTGACCCCGCGGCAGCTCGGACTGCAGGCCCACGGTCCCCAAGCCCATTCCGGACGATGAGCTCCCGCTGGGCAATGGTGAATACGCGTGGATGAAGAGGACCCATGGCCCCGTCCTTTGTCGTGCAGTTTTTCCCGAGCACGGCAGAATAGACGAGGCGACGCATGGCAGTATCGGTGTCGCGCGAACGGGCGAGAATTGCGGGGATGGTATGTTTTGCCATCGGAATGTTTAACAGGGCGGCGCGGCGAACTTCGCTGTTTGGAGAGATTGATTAGTAGTACCGGAAAATGGGATAAAACGCACGCGGCTGGATCACAGCTGAGGGTATCTAAAAGGATGTCCATGGCGGATCGTTCGTCTTCTTCGACGTCGGAAATATCTTTAGTGCCGCAAAGTTTAGAGAGGGCGACGGCTGCTTGAACACGGATAAAGGTTTCCTTATCATGCACTCGCTCGATGAGGGCTGCCCTTTGTTCGACGCATGCTAACATGTGTGGCGTTACCTTCTGGCGAATTGATAACCACAGAATTGGCATTTATACGGACGATCGCCCATGGCTGTTTTATGCTAGGGAACGTATGTGACGCTCGTCCTGTCGCTCGCCACGCTCGACGCGCGCGAATTGCTCGTATTTCTGGGCTCGGACGACGCGCCAGAGAGCCAAAGGCGGAAACCGAGCGCGAATGAGGGTACCCCTGATGTCCGTACCCACCCAGAGTGGCCATGGACGACGTCGACATCACCCGAAGGTACCGACAACGAAATCGACGCACCCTGCATCGGTGGCGGTTTCACCACATGTGTGTGGGGATGCGCACAATGAGGTTGGCGAGCAGCAGCAGCCGCATGCGTCACAGGCACCGTATTGAACGCCTGCGCCAACGACGACGTCGAACTCAACTTCGACAGTCGACTGACCCCTTGTTGCAGACCCGCAGCAGCAAAGCAAGTAGAAACAGGCGAAACCACTAACCCCTCCATGGACGGCGGCGGCGGAGGGCTCTCCCCACAACCCGGCCTTGTTCACCTCCGTCTCGGCACAAGGTTCAGTACACTCCGCGCGTTCACAGCCGCGTTTCATAACTCCTCGGATCCTCCGGGTTCCCGTGCAGCGTCGTGCGCATTGCTCCCCCTGTCACTGCTCCGACCAATGTCTCACCATGCCCATTCATCACCACCAACGGATATCCCTTATCCACCGTTGGCGTCTCGCTTGGCAACGACGACACCCTCATCCTTGACCCGCCGCAGACAATGGAGACTGCGGCATCTGCGCGAGCGACGTTGGCGCAGACAAATCCGGCGGCGCGAGGAAGGGGATCGCGGAAGATGGTGACCTGGTCCGCTTGGAGCGCTTTGCCGGTGAAATTTGACATAGGTACAGCAGAATTTGCGGGAGACGCACTTGGCCGTACGGATGAAAAGAGATGAAAGGATGCAAGGAAAGAGGAACGTATGACGTACAGTGAGTGTTGGACCCGCCGCAGGAGAGACTGGGTTATCGCAGGCCTGTTTGGAGGTGGTCGCGCGCGAAACAGCGGCCGAACCCTTTCCACGTCCACCCGCAGTCACGGCGGCCCTGGCTGGAGGCTTTTCGTTTGCGTGGTATGTACTTGTTGAAAGTCGCTAAGTTGCGAGCGGTTGGCGAAAATATGAAAGGGTCGGCAGGTGGAGTGGCGTTACCTTCTGGCGAACTGTCAACCACAGAATTGGCATCCATACGGACCACTGCCCGTGTCTGTTTTATGCTAGCGTGTGAGCAGAGGACGAGGTGGAGCGAGGGAGTACTACGGGAACGTACGTGATCGCATGTGGCGCGCTAGACGAGTGAAGCGGCTGCAAGTGGCAGATATCGTGGCACGATCAATCTGAAAAAGAATGTCGGCGCGCGTGACCCCCTGAGTCGGTAACCAGTATGTTCCCCTGTCCGAGTTCTCCCCGACAGAACGTTACGTTCAACTACAAAAGGTACATAACAGTCTATAGTATCGCCCCTGTCAAAGTTCCGAACCCAACTCCCCTTTCTTCTTCGCACCCTCTCAAACACGTACTGTACATGTACGCCAACTTCTTCAGCTCCCCAACGCTCGTCCGATCGGCCAACACCCACCTTCTCATTTTTAAACAACACCCAACCGTCATCCCCGTCCACACTCGGCGTACCCACCTCCATCGCATCACCCGACGACGAACGCCCCATACGCAACGTGTGCAACGTAGTGCCCAGAGTGCACGCTTGGACCCTTGTGCGACTCGGAGATTTGAACGCCTTCAATCGATACGCCGCAGGCAACACCGTAGAACCAGGAACCGGTGGCGCCTTCGTCTCCCCCTGCTCGTCCCCCCTGGAGAACGTGACCTGGCCCGTGTCATCCGGGTGATTGAATAACAACACCACTCGACCGCCCGTTCGGGGTTCCCGCCCTGCCCGTCCCCATTAGCATCCTATACTCGTCCATGACCAACGACGTTACGTACGGTTTCCAGGAGCGCTTTGCGCGCCTGTGCTTGCGTGAATCCCACGGCAGCCAGTAGCGCAATTTCGTCTGCCGTGGGCCCTACCACCTTCGAACCACCCATCGGTGCATCCAACTGGATCGGATCGTCAATGTCTGCCAGCATACTCAGCGTCGCTCCTCGGTCGCATCGTTGCTCGCTTACCGGGGTCTTTTATATGGTTGAATAGCCATTCCATGGCAACTTCTATCCCAGAGTTACCAGTTGCAAGCAGTGCTTTCTGGCACCTCGCAGTCGAGAAGCCCACACCCTCCAACTGAGCCATCGCTTCGGCATTAAACTGCGGTAACGATGGTGCAGAGCCAGCTGCGGACCCGTCCACAAGTTCTTCCTCCCCATATGCTTGCAGCCTTGCCGACATACTCGTCCAGTACAAGGTCCTTCTCCGGCAGAATAATAGGAATATCTGCGTTTCTACCTTGTCGGTCGTGCTGGGACTCGCGACCGTGACTACGTACCTAGTTTCGTAGGCACCCAATTCTTGAGCTGGAGTTTCTTGGCATGTATCACCAGCACATCGGGGAACGTGGCCAGCTCTGTCCGTCTGACGGCATATGTTTTGCCACATCCTGCCTCATATTAGTACTCTAACGTTTCCTGTCCCCTTTGTCCGAGGAAGAGGTCAAAGCACAGCTTCAAAGAGACGGGTGCATACGTCGGCTTGGATCCATCTGTAGCACCTGCACTCGGCGCAACTTCCGTCGCTGGTACACCGAGGCTGAGGACACTCATGTTGTCCACGCGATACCTGACACGATGACACCCCAAACACTCCAATCGCTGTTCCAACCCAAACGAAAAGATATCCATCGGTTTACCCTCTCCTGAGACGTGGTAATCAGTTGCGAACGAATCTCCAACATCAAACAAGCGTGTACCTGGTGCACCGCCTCTCGCCCGATGGTTGTGCCGTCTGAACACAGTGAGAGAATGTCCAAGGAACTCTTCTGCGTCTTGTTCCCGCATGGTCGCGAATTCGGCATGACCAGTCTGCCAGGGACTGTGCTCAGGTGCGGGGTGGGCAAGCGGATCCAGAGGTGCTGCATTCGACGTCAGCCTATCTCGAGACGTATGCTCACACATACCTGCTCCACCTTCCGGCGTGATCGTCCCGAGTTTTACGCAAACCGGATGTTGAGTTCCATTAGATACGCCAATGCATGACCGTTTCCGCCGATACCACCGAATTGCGGACGTCCACAACCCAGCGCACCACAAGCCAAACAAAGCCACAAGTTAGACGTCAGTTCGCAAGAAGCGCAGTGTGCGAGCACTGCTTGCTCGATGAGAACGATACGCGACGCGGCCGAGATCGATGACGCACCTTCTGCGGGGATGGGCCCGCTCGAGTAACAACGTATGCTCGCAAGCAAAAATTTCGTCTTCCCATGCCTTGACCTCTGACTGACGAGCAGAGGACAGTGGATCCCGTCCGTCAAACGTCTCATCTATCAAAAACTAAACCAGAGGACCAAGACGAAGAGGTATGCAAAAACACGCACCGTGCTTTCGTCCGCCGAAATCACCTTGACGTCCACCGGATCGCACATCCAACACTTGAGGGCTGTGCGATGATCGCGTTCTGGGATGGTGGCGAGCTTGGTTATCTTGGCAGGAGGCTCGTCGTCTCCTTGGTGCAAAAGTCAGTCGGAGTCCGTGTGCGCGAGGAGAAGGGGGTACGCACGCGACTGTTGGTTTTAGGTTTGGTCGGCGTTGGACATTGGTGGTGAACGCGTGGCGTGGGTACGCGCGTGATGACGAGCTTGAGCCAGACAAGCGCCGTTGAACCAGATCTGTCTCTATCCATAAGGTTCAAATTCGCCCACTTCCTACTCCTCGCCTCCAATCCTCCAATCCTTCAGCACACCTCCTCACATGCAAGCCAATCTAGCAGATATTGGCGAATACCAACCCCCTGGTTATCCAGATGACTGCGACCCAAGGCCAACACAAATGAGTCTCTCCCGCTTCCGCCGGACCGCAACGGAGCTGTATCACACGCTGCAAAACACGAACAATGATGCAGAAGAAGGTCGGGCTGCTCTAGAGTATGTTCGGTTTATGCTTGCAGGGCGCCTTCGTAACCAGGATGGTGACGTCAGACACGTCACACTGAACGCCTGCCAAGGAGTTCCTGAGGTTGAAGAGTTTTACATCACCAGAGACTACGATTCGCTGATCGGCATCTCGGAGGATCTTCCCTACACAACACACATAGAGCTCATGCCGGTACCACCATTCAGACTGACGCTGAAGCAAACCAACCACATGAGTGCTAAAGCCATCATCAGGGTGAGATAAATCCACCATTCTTCGAAACACTATATGCTCCGTAGCTCATATTCTATAGGGAGAGGCCACAAACATCCCAATGTATAAGATTCCTAACTTTGCATTTGGGAAAGTGGCTACGCGCTCTGTCATCCGCGTGTTCTTTCCCCACATGTGCGGAGTTTATGAAACAAGAAAAATTCCACAAGAGGACTTTGCACTAATCTACAACAACTGCCTGAAACCCTTGGTGCAGCGCACTGTGCCAAACATGCACACCCACTGGCCAGCTAGCTATGAGGCAGCAGTTGCCCTTTATCGGGACAATGCCGGGCGGATTCACGAAGGGTCTCTGGACATCCCATCCTACTCTCTGGGTAACTTTGGGCGAGCATATCTAAGAAGGCTGCACCAACTGGCACCTCGCTTCGAAGATGCCTACTTTGTGCATGAATTCAGAGGCTGGAAGGCTGCCACAGTGCACGGACCTAGGCATAGGGAGGATAGAGAGGCAGCGCTCACAAAATTAACTGATTTTCTTCAAATGGATCAAATCAACCCAGCTAGCTGGCATATAGACATCGGTTTCGAAATTGGAGCGGATAACCACGTGGTTGCTTGGCGGCACAGCGCTCATCTTAGCCTGCTCCAGCGCTGCCTTCCTTCGGTGGACATAGAAGACTGCCGAAATCTACTCAGTAGCCGGAAGACTGAAATTGACCACACCACACACCTCAAGGATCTCACAGGGTTTCGCTCATCACCAGGTGCAAAAGGCACGGCTGATGCGGTGATTTATATCCAAGCATATCTCACTGAAAAAGTTATGTCATACCAACAACACTCTGGCCTTTTCCAACCTGCCAACGCAAGCGCTATACTATCCAGAGCAGGGCTCTCCAAGGTTATTTCTCAAATTGAGAAAATGAGCAACGTTCTTTTTCAATGCACAGGGGATCATGCAGTTCGCGAACAACCTCCGCCACAAGAGGGTGCAGCTCGTGTCGAGATTCGAGTGGAACTTGGCAAGGCTGTTGATTCACTCACTGCCATTGACAGAGAGTTCATTGATAGCGCTGCCGTTGCAGTCTCTGCCAAAAACTGGTGGTGGGTCAATTTCTACCTCACGGAGTGTGTTTGTGTGCTCAACAAATCTCACTCCTTTTGCTTAGGTATCTAAAATGGTACCGTCTTGCAGCCATCAACATGGTCTTGCGTAACCATAGCATCAGCAAAAACCGAGACCGCAAGACTGACTCTGCGCTTGGTCTTGCGGCTACCGCAATCTGGATCTTAAATGGTCTCTATCGCCGTCCAGATGAGAAGTTTCTATCTTTGGCAAAGGAAGCATGCGGGCACTTTGCTGATGAGGATGGGGGCGATGAAGAGATGGAGCCTCTCATGTATGATGGCGGCATATACTTTGTTTGTGACATTGTCGCAGACACAAGTTTTACTCTTCGTTTGCCCTATCATAAAGCAATCTCTGATGGCGCCATTATGGCTGCCTTCCAAATGCCTTTGCAGCAGGTCAGACAAGCAATGCTCATGGCAGATCCAGAGGTTCCCAAAGCAAGAAACCACACAGAGAGAACTAGCAACCGTTCAAGGCGCAAAACGACTGAAGTGGATTGCTACCGACCTCCTGACCGTGTACTACCTGAAATTGATTTGCAGCTTGTTCAAAATATCACTCCTCATTTTGGGCGGCGTGTCCAAGGTCCTGATGTTGACCACTTTGCAAGATGGGGAGGGGGGACTCGCAGTGCTGCAGTTCTAATGCAGCCCAACCAGCAAGAACAGGATGTAGGCCGCCAGATTCAGCTGATCGTTGAACAGTTCTATCATGATGTATTGCAGGAATCTCCCAACAAGCGCATCGGCACAGAAGGCCCCTGGACAAACATCCCTCGAAATCTGCGGGGCAGGGAAGGTACGGAGCAACTATACAGGTCTTTTGCCCTCCCTTTCATTTCTGTGCAATACACCTGGTGCACAAGAGATGAATGGTCAACTCAGTTTGGTCGCCTGTTTCCAGAAAAACACCCAAGGCATACTCGCCAGAATTTTGGGAGGTGCTCCTACTATGGCCGCTGGTTGAGTCTGCTGGATTCACTTAGCCCTGCATCTCGGATCCGTGCATCAGTAACTGTCAAAGCAAAGTTTAATACGCTGGTATGGGTTCCCTTCGCATCCTCTGACCGGATGTGGGCCACAAGAAAGATGGACCGTTCGGGTGGGTGGAACCATCTTCCAACCAATGGAGTGTGGGAGGGTCCCCAAATAGCTTTCAACCCGGATGCTCAGAAGCTGGTAGGTCCAGGACTCCCTTCAATCAGGCCCCCCACAGCTGTGGAAGATTTCAGGGAAGAAGAAGAGGAAGAAGAAGAAGAGGGGGAGGGGGAGCAACAAATCCAAGGTCGCCCTCCTATTGAGGATCTCAGGCGAGAGGAGGAGGAGGAAGAAGATGGAAATGGAGAGCCAGACGGTGGCCGTGGGTATGGGTTTGCAAGGGGGCACCGTTCCTTGCAGTTGCCTTCTTCTCAGGCGGGACAACCAGGATCGCCTGGTCCTCGTGGATGGTCAAGCTCTTTGGGAAACGCTGCAAGGCATCCATCGTACCATGCCTCTGGTCCACAGGCGCTTTTAAGCCGACGACCACCACAAGACTCCAGAACAGACTTCTCTCACCCGCCAGAGTCTCCAGTGCTACTGCCAGTTGCTCCTTTCCTACCAGGCAGCATTCCGCCGACCACTCGTCCTAACCAGTTGCCTGAGCCACCCTTCTCTGCACAGCATGCAACCAAACGTTCATCAGGGCGAGCAGAAACTCCATCTACACTGCGCCAAACAGCAGTATTCAGTATCTTGCCCTGTCCCTCGAATGGCAGAGAAGGTATGGACCGTCCTTCTAGCAGAGATTTAACAAGGCACTGACTTCCACCACGAAGTCGCTTCTTTTCCACCGCGCAGTGCTTCGCCTGCCTATACTAAATGTGGAACACAGCACTCATCCGAGTCAGGGCGAGCAAAAACTCCCTCTACACTGCGCCACACAACGTTGTTCAGTATTTCACCCTGTCCCTCGAACGGTAGAGAAGGTGTGAACCATGCTTCGAATGCAGATTTAACAAGGCACTGACTTCCGCCATGAAGTCGCTCCTTTTCCGCCGCGCAGCACTTCGCCCACTTGTATTGAATCTGGAACTCAGCACTCATCCGAGCGAGGGCGAGCAAAAACTCCCTCTACACTGCGCCACACAACGCTGTTCAGCATTTCGCCCTGTCCCTCGAATGGTAGAGAAGGTGCGAACCGTGCTTCGAATGCAGGTTTAACAAGGCACTGACTTCCGCCATGAAGTCGCTCCTTTTCCGCCGCGCAGCACTTCGCCCGCCTGTATTAAATATGGAACGCAGCACTCATCCGAGTCAGGGCGAGCAAAAACTCCCACTACACTGCGCCATGCAACGTTATTCAGCATTTCCCCCTGCCCCTCGAATGGCAGAGAGGGTAGGGACCACGCTTCCAACAGAGGCACTGACTTTCGCCACAAAGTCGCTCCTTCACAAAGACCCCGCGCTCCTTTTGCGCCGCCCACCGCTCGGCGCAAGCAGTTGCCAGCGGCGGAGCGACCCTCCTCTACCAAATGTGGAGTGCAGCAACCGTCAAGGCTAGCAGAGACCCCCTACGCACTGCGCCAAACAACGCTATTCAGCACCTTGCCCTATCCCTGGAATGGCGGCAGAAAAGGTGGGGTGGCGGCGGTTCAGCAGCGCACTCACTTCCGCCGCGAGGCCACTCCTTCACAAAGACCCCCACTGTCTGAAAGCAGCTCCGGTTCAGCTTCAAGGTCAGAACGGCGCAGCGCCAACAACGCTATGTGGACACGGCGCGCAAACGGTGCGCTGGTAGCGCTAAAACAGCCTTATGCAGCGCGTTCGGAAGACTGCTCAAATGAGGGTCTATATGCGTAGTTGGTGTAGGTTGATACGCTAGCTGTGCCGCCCGTGTATCTTACTGCTGTCTTTTGAAAATGCCGAGGTACCTTATTGGTCAGCAAAAAAATGCAGCTGCAGCACTACCTTTGTTTGGCAACTTGGGCCTGCTACGGCTTCCCACCTGGGCGCGCATCGCTGGCACAGGAGGCGTTGTTTAGGCTTGAAATACGTGTACTCTAAGTGATATAAGGTGCCTGTAGGACGGCCGTGCTGTTCAGGCGAGGAAGAGCAGCAGGGGTCTGTTTGTGGTCGCGTATCTTGGCTGGCCTCATTGCAACGCACTGCCTGCCAGCACATGCGCCTGCGCAGGACACCCACTTCTTCTAACTCCTCTGCACCGCTAGGTACACTGCCCCGAGAAGTCCAACAAAACCTACTGCTCTCCATTCCGGTATATGCGAACAACTCTTGCCAGCGCAGTTGGGCAGGCTTCGACCGCGACACCCAGAAGCTGGCGACCGACAGCGGCCGCCCGAGCCAGCAGCAAACGTCCGCCCCTGGTCGACGAGCACCTGCGCCTTCCGGCTAGCACCAGCGCACCGCTTCTACGGCGGCGTAGCAGCCTCCACACGTACCCGAAACTCTGCGGCTGCCTTTCTGCCCCAGGTCTGTACCGCCGTGCGCCATAAAGCCTAAGCCCGGGCTTGCGCTGGTGCTAGCGGCTTCTGCTGCTGCCGAGCGGGCGCTTTCGCCAGGACGGCGCCTTCTTCTCTTTGGCAGAAAAAGGCTACCGCCGCTGCCGGTCCGTGCCTTCCTCTGCCTGGGTGCCTGGGGGGGTGCGGCTTGCTCCTAGAGGAGCTGCAGGCAATGGGGCGGCTAAGAGACCGCCCAGGGCTAAAGGGGCTCTAGGTCTTTGCACTCTGCGCTGTTTCTCTAGCGCAGCGCCCGGGGCGTTTTCCTCGCACCGCGGTTAGGGCGTACCGGTGTGCACCCCTACATGCACAGGGCGGGGTGTACGAGGGTGCGGGTGCGTCGCGTGCGGGTGTGGGCGCGGCGCTGGCTTTTCACGCCGAGGCGCTACCCGCGCGGAGCCCTATGCAGGTCTTGGCCCTCCTAGCCGGGCGGCGGGTTGGTGGCAAGCGAGTCTGGCGGGGAGTAGGCGGGGCCTCTTGGGGCGCTCCTTGGTCTTGCTCTGGCAGCCTGCCAGGCTGGAGCTGCAGAGCGAGGGCGGGCTTCTGGCTCTGCTTCCGCCTGCTGTGCTTGGGCTGGCTGCCGCTTTTCAGGCAGCTGCTGAAGGAGAGGGGTGGGCGCCACCGCTGGCTAAGCTGGGTGTCTGCTCGACGGCTAACTGGCGAGTACAGCCGGAGCGCCGTCGCCGCAGCTCAGCGCGGGTTTGTGGGCAGGAGGGGGGGCGCAGGTGCGCCCTTTTTTTCTTCCGGCGCTTAGCGCGCCTTGCGGTGCGCTGTGGAACCGTTTGGACTTGAACGCGGTGGGCTGGTGAGAACTCGTTGGGAAGGGCAAAGTACAGCGTCCCAAACCCCAAATAAATCCGCGCGATTTCGTAATAGTGGGCGCGACTTTTTGGGACACCGTGTGCGCGATTTAGCGGTTCATGCACGCGATCTTGAGTTCAAGTCAGCACAATTTGTTGCTACACTGTTACATTGTGTAGGGCTCAATCAAATTTATGTAGATATCAGGGCGAGGGCGGCGGGAGGACCCGGGGACCCGGAGGAGACAGCGATGAGCAGCCTGAGGAAATGAGGGTCACATGCGTGATGCGTGACAAGGGCGTGGGAATTAGCTTGCACCCACTCGCCTTTGCCCACCGGCACCATCGCTCTCTACTGTATCACTCTCGCCATCCTTGCCTTTTCCTCACTTTATTGTTGCCCTCCTTCCTCTCCTAGAGACAGAACAACGATGCCCCTTAGCCTCCTCGCCTCCTCCCGCCCAGCATGTTCAAACGGACACGCCGAAGGACAAGGACGGTGCCCAGCGACCACCGTGCGCTTTCGTTTCGCCGACAGCGCACGACGGTTGCCACCATGCATCGTGGTCTCACCTGTTCGGCCCTCCGAGTCCTCCTTCAGTCCTTCACTTTGCTCTCGCCTAGCCCCCCTCGCCCTCATCCTTGCCATCACCATTGTCAACTCCTCCAGGTCCTCCTGTGCCTGCCCTGCCCACCCTTCCACCTCGCCTCTTCACCGCCTCCTCGTTGCATCGAGGACCTGCCCGTTGTCACATCCCCTTCCGCTTGTCCGGCCACCCTCCTTGCTACATCAAGGTTGACTTGAAGGCCTCAGTTTGGGAAGCCCGAGCTTTGAATGAGGCTAGGAGTG
>JBBPOT010000169.1:0-15758 GCA_038091595.1 Leccinum subatratum | reverse complement strand
CTTCCTGAAAGTCTTCGATATGGCAACGTCTGGTGCGTCAGCATCAATCTTTTTTGGTTGGTATGCATACTGACGGACCACAGTGGACGCAGTTGGGTTGCCGGACGGTATACGTCTCGCTGTTGGCATCAGCAAAAGTATGATTTTGCCACAGCAGCCACAACACATACAGCACCATACAGCCTAGCTACAGCAGTCACAGCTGCCAATGTGCTATATAGCTCTGTACACTTCTATACAGTTTGACAGTGTGTGCACACTGGCAGGCTAAATTGCTACTACTACTGAGTAGTACTAGTCAGTACTCTTGTTACATTGTTACAAGTAGTACTCAGTAGTGCATTTACGAGCCAGATGTTCTCGCGCTCACGGCTCACATGCCACCGTGACTCACTGTATCACAGCACATTTTATAGAACTTGAATATACAGATAGTACTATGCTGCCACTACTACACACTGGCACCTACATACTATCAGGACTGCCAGTGGCACTAGGCAGGAACACAGGTTACACTGCGGGTACAGCACGGGTCCGGGTCCGGGTAGCTAAATTGGCTACTACCCGTAGCCACCTGAGGCTTATCATACTGGTGCGTGTTGTGTTGTCGTTCCTACACGCCAACGGGAGCAATGCAGTGGTCGTCGTCACGTCGTCGTGGCATGGTGCTGTCGCAGCACGCCACATTGTCGTGTCGTCCCACCGTTGCGTTGTTCGTTATCCCGCCTTTGTCGTCATGCCGCCTCCGCCGTGCCACCGCCTTCGTCTTGTCATCGCAGTGTTCGGGTCGCGGACATCGCGTCGTCCGTCGTCGTTACCGTTGCCGTTGCAACGCCCCCGTGTCGCTGTTCGTCGCGGTGTCGTCGGCGTCGTCGGCGTCGTCGTCATTGTCACCGTTGCCGTTGCAACGCTGCCATGTCGTCCTCGTCTTCGTCATGTCGTCGTCGCGTCGTTTGTCGACGTATCAACATGTACATGAGAGAGTAGGGCCGGTGAGGATGGTGAGGACGAGGACGAGGACAAGGTGTACTCACCGTCGTCAGCCTCGTCGCGTCGTGGCATGCCTTCACGCCATTCGTCGTGTTGCCGTGCCACGTCGCGTCATAGGCCGACCCATGGCACGTCGTTGCCTTGTTGTTGTCGTGTGGGTCCGAGAGTTGAGAGAGATATCTGCCAGACGCGTCAGGCCGTGCTTGTAAGTGGACAGAGTCGTCGTCGCACCGTTGTGCTGGCGAGGGAGAAGGGTGAGAGGGAGTAGGGACGGGGACGAGAACGAGAACGAGGTGTACTCACCGGCGTCAGCCTCGTCTCGTCGTTGTGTCATGCCATGCCGTCGTGCCATTCGTCGTGTCGCGGTGCCACGTCGTCGCACTGTTGCGCTGGCGGGGGAGGAGGGTGAGGAAGGGGGTGTCCCGTCGAGTCGCGTCGTCGCGTCGAACCCGTGGCTGGTGGTAGTGGTGTGGTGCGCCCGGGCCGTGCACGCTAGGCAAGCAATGTCGCCGTGTGGTCGTCGTTCTGCAGCTTTCGGGTCATCTGAGCATGGGTCCGAGAGTCGAGAGAGGCATCTGCCAGACGCGTCAGGCCGTGCTTGTAAGTGGACAGAGTAGGATACGGACCGTAACACTGGTCCTGCGTTGCCCCACTGCTCCTCGACCCTCGCGCGTTCCTCGTCATAAATGGGTGATTTACTATGTAGCTGCCGAGTTATGACGTTTCCACGCTGCTCCTCGACCATCTCGCGTTCCTCGTCATGCGTGGGTGATTTAGTGTGCAGCTGCCGAGTTATGGGAGCACGAGTCCGAGAGTCGAGAGAGTCATCTGCCAGACTCGTCAGGCCGTGCTTGTAAATAGACAGAGTAAGATACAGACCGTAGCACACGTCCTAACGTTTCATCAATGCTCCTCGACCATCTCCCGTTCCTCATCATAGGTGGGTGATTTATTGTGCAACCTCCGCGGGTTATGTGAGTACGGGTCCGAGAGTCGAAAGAGACTCATCTGCCAGACTCGTCAGACCATGCTTGTAAGTGGACAGAGTAGGATACAGACCGTAACACTCGTCCTGCGTTTCCCCACTGCTCCTCGACCCTATCGAGTTCCTCGTCATAGATGGGTGATTTAATTTGCAGCTGCCGAGTTATGTGGGCACGGGTCCGCGAGTCGAGAAAGACATCTGCCAGACTCGTCAGGCCGTGCTTGAAAACGGACAGAGTATGATACAGACCACAGCACATGTCCTACATTTCCCCGCTGCTCCTCGACCCCTCGCGTTCCTCGTCATAGGTGGGTGACTGATTGTGCAGCTTCCGGCATTATGTGAGCGCGGGTCTGAGAGTCGAGAGAGATATCAGCCAGACTCGTCAGGCCGTGCTTGCAAGGGGACATAGTAGGATACGGACCATAGCACACGTCCTACGTTTCCTCAATGCTCCTCGACCCTCTCCCGTTCCTCGTCATAGGTGGGTGATTTATTGTGCAGTCGCCGGGATAAGAGAGCACGGGTCCGAGAGTCGAGAGAGACATCTGCCAGACGCGTCAGGCCGAGCTTGTAAGTGGACAGAGTCGTCGTCGCACCGTTGTGCTGGCGAGGGAGGAGGGTGAGAGGGAGTAGGGACGGGGACGAGAACGAGAACGAGGTGTACTCACCGGCGTCAGCCTCGTCTCGTCGTTGTGTCGTGCCATGCCGTCGTGCCATTCGTCGTGTCGCGGTGCCACGTCGTCGCACTGTTCTACAGCTTTCGGGTCATCTGAGCACGGGTCCGAGAGTCGAGAGAGGCATCAGCCAGACTCGTCAGGCCGTGCTTGTAAGTAGACAGAGTAGGATACGGACCGTAGCACACGTCCTACGTTTCCTCAATGCTCCTCGACCCTCTCCCGTTCCTCGTTCCTCGTCATAGGTGGGTGATTTATTGTGCAGTCGCCGGGATAAGAGAGCATGGGTCCGAGAGTCGAGAGAGATATCTGCAGACTCGTCAGGCCGTGCTTGTAAGTAGACAGAGTAGGACACAGACCGTAGCACTCATCCTACGTTTCCCCACTGCTCCTCGACCCTCTCGCGTTGCTCGTCATGCCTGGATGATTTATTGTGCAGCTACTGGGTTATGCGAGCACGGGTCCGAGAGTCATTGAAGAGAGACACTGATCTGTCAAATTCGACGTAACGTTAGACACTGCATTATGTAATCGTTACGGCGCTTTTGCGCCCAAGTCCGACTCCATCATGCGAGCAATACTTATGACATTGACAAGCGACTCATGAAAAAAACGAAAGATGTCACGTGAGTAGCAACGAAGCAGAGCAGGAAAATACAGTTCGAAATGTTCACCACTGTACAGTACCATCAAGCAATCAATTCCCACGTCAGAATCGCCTTACAGAGTGTGATTCAATGACCTGCACCGTGAGGCATATTAAGTGATCATTGATTCAAGACAGTCTAATGAGTCGAATTGAACATTAATATTGAAATATTTACGATTAATCCTTATTTGAATTCGGGCATGAAATCAGCGTCGCATTTGACGAGTGCAGAGCATCGAAGTTCAGTTCGATCACCACAATCAGTTTTTGAATCTGCTCGATGGGTACTTTGGTGACAGGACTTGGTGACGGAGGAAGGAAGTGAACACCACGTATGATAGGAATGATGATCAAATGGAGACAATGTCCGAACGGTGAACATCTCTTCAAGCACATCATCGCCAATATTAATGACAAGCGGCCCCTTCGAACGTTAGGAAAGAGAGGAAGTGGAACGGTACGGATATCGTGCGGTCGACACAGCACGGAGCCGGAACGGACGAAAAAGCACGTGGGGTGGACAGGCAGGAGGAGCCTCCGGAGCACAATTTAATAGATAGACGTAGCTGACAGAACAGCAACAAATCTTATCTAGGCCGTTCTAAGCAGAATTCCTGCCAGTGATTTCAGATGCCAGTACTAGTACATACTAATACTACATACCCGGACAGTGGGCCATACATATGTAGCTAATCGTAGGTATTATGTACCAGCTAGTAAACATATGTCACATCGTGAATACTATATCCTGATTCTCATTGCGTGAGGGAGAGACGGAACAATTTGAAAACCATGATGTCGCATAGTGTCTCGGAGACCACCGATTGCCTCCTCTGCAACATAAACCTTCTTCTCAGCATGCCCGGCTTGGAAACGATATAATTGTTCCAACATGTGATGTTCTTGAACCCGACACAATGCAAGACGCCGTTCTGCTCGCATAACTTTCCTCCGGGCCATGGCCACCTGTAGGTGAATGTCGGCCTCTTCTTGTGACCCAGGAATCTACATAATGCTCTAACGTCTGATCTCAAACAGATATACACTCAGAACGCACCTGTCCACTGAGAATATGCGATAGCTCGGAGGATTCACGTTGGTTGCTTGCAGAAGACTCCCCGTCACTTTCAGTGGTGCTAGTAGGCCAGTCTTCTGCAACAGAATAATCTGGGTCCCAAGGAATCGCCTTTGGTGACTTGAAAATACCCATATGTTGTACGGTTATTCCTGGAACCCGTAGACAGGCTTGCCAAGTAATAATTCGTGGGAATGACCAGGTCACGACGTTCCTTATCAGGGCGCTTGTGTGGAATCCCGTCTTAATATGTACATCGGATTTCTCGCGCGCGTTGCCGGACTTTACAGGATTCCTGTCACCGACTATCGGTCGCAAATATCAGGCACCCTGCCAAAAATCGTTGCAGGAAAAAATTGCGTCAGCTACGAAAATGTTACGTAACAAACGTGTGAAAACTCCTGAAGGGCCAAAAAATGCTATAGTTTTTTTAGAACTGTATCTTTCGCGCTCACTCCACGCGTTCCAATTCGTCCGCGATTTTCGTACTTTCAAATGTTTGTCGTTATATCTCCACTAATATTGCTGTTGATCGATCGCGTTGCAGGTTCATCGACAAGCAACCTTGTCGTGCTGCACGTGTGCTCGACGAGGTCAGGGCCGATGATCGGACATTTACCATCACGTGGATGATTTTCCCATATACTATGATGTGATCTATTACCCGCAATATGCGGCCGGGGTCTTGTTTCGAAAGTTCCGAACGATTTTGTCAATGGTCATCGATCTCTTTCCACACACAACACTATTTGCGTGCGATGTAGTCTTCATCAATTTCGTGGGCGTGTATTTTATGACGGTAACACAGTCTTCATCGGTGATCGAAATTCTTTCATTTGTGTTACTTTGCAGACATTCGTCGAAGAGTGCCTCATACTATTATGATACACCCACTCTAGTAGTACTGCTCTATGTTGACAGCTCTTTCTAAGAATCTATGCAGAGTAATTTCCTAATATGTGTCTGAGTCGGGGACGTGGCGCACAAGCGCCGCTACAATGTTTATTTTCGTGTCACATCGACGATGATGATAAGTTCGTTCTGGTGGTGTTGTTGATGTGACAATGTCATCTCAGTTAACGTGTTGCGTTCGTTCACTTTCGTCTCGGTGTTACTACGTGCCAATATTAATGTTCTGGTTGTCGATTTACCTTTGTTGAGGTCTATTAGGCCAAATAACAAGGCCGAAACTACCGCCGATTGCCTCACCGATGTGTCGTAGGACGGAAAATTACATCACGTCTTCCCACCTCACAGACGAAGCTTTGCCTCTAGTGAAGAGCACGCCTGCGGAGTACATAGTCTGAGATATAGATCACGAGTCGGGGGCAAGATGAGGTAGGTGATCGTCCTGATCAATCGTCTCGATCGACGTGTGGTGACGCTTATTCGTCTCCGTAGTGTCCTCGTCTCGCATTTTTCGTTTCCCATCGTCACAGATTTATCAGCAGGGGTCTTGATCGGATATAGGCTTGTTACCATGACACTCCCCGCGGCGCAAGCCGATGATCTGGTGCGACATGGAGCGGCCAGCGGTAGTTGCGGGACACCTTAATGGTCCGTTTCGCAGCGTCAAAGTATTTGACACCACTAGGTCCGTCTTCATATCACACAAAAATGAACTGACCTGCTTGCGGACCCAATTTAGAAGGATTCAAACCCTCGTTCAGGATCCAGACTGAATGTCCAAATTCCTGGACAGACGAGACTCATCAGGACGTCGACCCGTCCACTTTTGGTACGGAGTCATGTCGGGTACAGCACGAGTGTATGTACGACTGCGAATGTAAGTGGCATGAGCCATGGCTTCCGGGGAGTGCTTTGCCGAATAGACTCGTGAGAGTGGCTGGAAATGTAATACTACCTTTCTTCAAAGCCTCTGAGCGACAATTGCCAAATGGTATGTCGCCCAGCGGGGTCAGCGCATGCATGTATATCGACCAACGCGGCTGGGTCAGGCAAGGTTTAGGCCGACTCACCGTCGACTTTTCCCGAGTGTGGAAACGATCCGTAATTTTGGTGTGAGAATGGCAAGCGACGTCATTTCTTGTTCCCCTCTCACCGTTCACGTCGAAGCGACTCTAATGCCCCAAAGGACTCCTCGCTGTCCTGAGTGCGGAAAGGCCTTTAATGACGAAAGGCAGGTGCAGAGGCATCTTGACCAACCTCAATCCAGGTGTAACCGGGATGATATTCAATT
The DNA here is from genome assembly GCA_038091595.1 of Leccinum subatratum. Lineage (NCBI taxonomy): Eukaryota > Fungi > Basidiomycota > Agaricomycetes > Boletales > Boletaceae > Leccinum > Leccinum subatratum. The sequence continues at coordinate 9,182 of JBBPOT010000169.1, read as the reverse complement.
TGTCAATCCTTTGGAGTTGCTCCGACTTGCTGAGCATGGGTCACACTCGGGCCAGGTCTCCCATGACTACCCTGATGGCTCTGTGGAGTCAGTTTCCATGGAGTCAATCTCAGATAATGGTATTCCCGAAACCGCCACTGGCAATAGTAGTGTAAAAGAATACTTCGAGGGGGCAGCCAAGGTACATGGTAACAATGGACGCACCTTCCTTAAAGCCTTCGATGAAGATCAGTTCACGGATATCCGACAGTCTAACAACCTTTACTATCCATTCGCCGACCGTGCGGAGTGGGATTTGGCAGAGTTTCTGCTCACGTCGCCTCTGAGCATGGCTGATACCAATCGATTCCTCTCATTGACTCTGGTGTGTTCAAGTTGTTCTTGATTTCAGTAATGACAGTGAATGGCACTGACATGTACACTACTAGATTAAATCACTGGGCCTTTCATTCCAGACAGCGTCAAAGCTTCGCAGTCTTGCAGAGATCCTACCCAGAACACCGACGTGGAAATGTCGTGAAATAGATACCTCCCCGCATGCGACTAAAAATACTGTCAGGCTTTTCTATCGTGACACTGTGGAGTGCCTGGAAGTACTCTTAAGTAACCCTATCTTTGGCAATTCCATCGATTTCAGTCCCTATCGCGTCTTCACCACCGCACAGCGTCTCGTCAGGGTCTACGGGGAATGGATGTCTGCCGATCATGCATGGGAAATGCAGGTATTTTACTTCAAGCCCTGCTCTTAGTATAAATTCTAATTTTTGTGTTGCTGCAAGGAAAAACTCCCGGAAGGGGCTTGCTTGCTTGGGGTGGTTTTATCATCAGACAAGACAAATGTAACCAACCAATCGGGAGGGAAAGTGTCTCACCCCCTTCTCATGTCTTTGGCAAACATTCACTCGGATGTGCGCAAAAAGGCCTCTTTGCACGCGTTTATGCCCATCGCGTTCCTCCCTGTCGCAAAGTTCATTCATGACAATAAACGGATGAAAGGTGTTCTATCCGATCGCTTGTATCACCAATCCTTGGATATAGTCATAAAACCGTTGAAGATCGCTGCTCGCATTGGGGTCATGCTATCTGACCCCATCGGAAACCAGCGTTATTGTTTTACACCTTTGGCTACTTGTATCGTTGATTCCCCCGAGGCTTCTCTCATTGCATGCGTTCGAGGAAAAACGTCGCCAGTCACCCTTGCCGATTACACGCAATTCGGTGACGCTTTCCGCCATCCACCTCGAACCAAGGTTTCAACACTCGATTCTATAGCATCCATCAGCATTGACCCTGCAGCCTTAACGGCATTTTTCGAGGCCTGTGCCGCATCCCGCCTCAATGGTGTTGACCTCCCATTTTGGCGTGACTGGCTTCTCGCTGAGCCAGCCCGATCCCTTCCCCCGGAAATCCTTCACCTTTTCCATCGTTCGTGGTATGACCATGACTGTAAATGGTGTACCAGAGCAGTTGGTGCAATGGAGATCGACTTTCGATTCTCTATCTTGCCGCCTGTTACAGGATACCGACATTTCGGTTCGGGCATAACAACACTCAAGCAAGTTACCGGAAGAGCCCAGCGCGACCTTCAGCGATACATGATCGCTGCTATTGCCGGCGCTGCTCCCGTAGGATTCGTTCGAGCTGTCCGTGCTTTGCTACAGTTCCGCTACTTATCTCAGGCACCGATTATTGACGAGAATGGATGTCGCAAGATCTCTGCTGCTCTTGCAGAGTTTCACGTTCATAAACAGGCTATCATCGACGCCGGGGCTCGCTGCGGTGAAAGCGGCAACATCCTGAACCATTGGCAAATCCCGAAGCTCGAAATGATGCAGAACGTGGCGGCGTCCATACCTATTGTCGGTCCTCCCGCTAACTGGAGTGCAGATCCCACTGAACGTGCACACATCGATTTTGTCAAGAATCCTGCTGCCGCCACAAATCACAACGACTTCGAATCTCAAATTTGCCGTTACCTGGATCGACACGAGAAGTGCCGAGCATTCTCCATCGCATTATCCTTGCGGGAGAATCGATTGGGAACCACTACTACATCTCTCCGATCACCCGATGACATTGTGACTGAACCGGTCGAGAACCCATCTGATTCCATGCTAGAGGACCTTGGTTCAACAACTTTATCCAACTATTTCAAGCAGTCCGGTGACCCTACACACCGGCATCTTTTCCCTCCCCGTACGTTTATTGAAGGTCCCGTTGCCTTTCATCTCAACAATGTTCCCGTTGCAACTATGGATATCGATGAGGTTGCCAGACGTTATTCGCTCCCACAGTTGCGTGCCGCTCTAGCCAACTATGTTTACCGCAGGCAAAGCGCCAGTCAACCTGTCCGTATCGGAGGTGGCAGGCAGTATCGCGCCGATAAACCATTACCATTCGAGAAGTTACAGATTTGGTGCAAGGTCCGCCTACAGCAGAAGGCATTTCACGATACTTCTCGGACCCTTCCGTCTCAAACCCTGAACGCACACTACCCGACAATATCCTGGCCAAAAGGCCGGTATGATGCCGCCTTCGTAAACATTGACCCAGAAGAGGACACATGGCCTCAGAGCGGCCTTAAGGGTAAGCAACTCGTATCTTTCTCAGTTAGATGACCATGTTCAATCTATTCCAGGCCACACGATCTGCGAGGTTCGACTTATTTTCCTACCGATACCCACGTCAACAAATCGGCAGGCCCGGGATCTCCGTTGGAAACAGGAGTTTCTTGTTTACGTTGCACGGTTCAAAATCCAATCGAAGGACCCGGTGACACACATGCAAACTCTGAAGCGTGCTACTAGCTCATCTGGTAGTATAGTCTTCGACATTCTCCCACTCAGAAAGCTCAGAGCATTAGCTCCTATTGTCCCCAAGTTTGGCGCTGTAGCTGACCCTCGTCTGACATCCAGAACATCGTCGATTTACTCTCACGATTTTTTTCTCAACTGCTTTTTTAGCAAGGAGTTATATTATGCCCTAGATACAACGTAGGCATGTACTTACAGTATTGTGTTTCGCACTTGCTTGAGCTCCAAATTTAGAATGCTGTGGCTTACTTACATAACAATCGCCCAGCTTTCCTTGATGCCACGAACATCAAGCATGTCGCCCCCACCGGGTCACTTTCATCGATACAGTCCCAGTTTCAGCGAGGCATTCCGCATCCACCACCATCTATCTGAAGGCATTGGTCCACCATATCACATAGGGAGTGGAGCCAGAAAGTCAAGTTTGTCTCCAGACGCCCGGCCGTCACGGTCATCGATCATCGACAACAAGTCGTCCAACCTCAAGAACGGTCGTTCAGTGGGGCCCGAAATTGTGAGTGTCAAATTGGACAAGAAGACTGAGGTTAGCGAGCCTGCTTGCAGGCTCCTAACCCCGTGTAGCAAGGCCCCCGATCTGAATTATATCAAGATTGACAAAGGTATGCCCTATGCCCATAGCATGTCCGTCCACTGATGCCACCTTGCGACGCAATAAAGGCAGGTGCAACGCAATAATTGACACAATCCGAAACCATCGTGAACCTGGGACGTACAAGGTGAAGACCATTTGATTAACGGACTGTTGGATGCACACTTTTAACTTGTAAAAGCGGTTTAAAGACATAAACCCTCTCGAATACGGGTATATAGCGCAGAAATTGAGCCAACCATACGGCCACTACAAGTTACAGTATTGTACGGCAAGGTAGGAGTTCGAGTTATTACTTTGACAGTGAAGTAACACGAGGTCTGTCGTAAGGATCACATTTTACCCAATTGAACGCGAGTTATACGCCTTCATGCCGAGCGACATTCACGAAGCTGCCTTTGCTCATATGGTTACCAAGTTGTCATCTACTCTTGATGGGTCTTTCGGCTCTGGTAACCGCTCACTGCAAATCAAGCTTCACACAAACACCAGCCTGCAAGGATATACAATACATACGATCCCTGACGTCTTGTTGGACATGCGATATGGCACGACACACAGGCTGTCAATACCCTCGGTGAAACACTTATTCGTCCTAGAGTGCACCTTCTCGCAGAGCAGAGCAGAGGCGTTGCGGAAACTCGAAAATCAGATCACGTGTTTCCCGGAGCTTATCGCAGTCGCAAAAATCGATGTCAAGGAGAGCCCGACCTTTTCGGCTCCAGATGAGTCCGCGATTAGTAATGACCGTACACCGATACGGTCTTTGGACGAATTCATGTCTCGCAGGAGAAGCATGAAGTTGGCTGTCCACCGTCACGGATTCACGTGGATCGCTATCGGTTCTGTCGAGATGCAGATGTGGTTGCGGACCGGCGAAGAACCCATTGATGTCAGACGAGAGAGCACGACCAATCAAACTTTTGTCAAAGGGGTATGATTTTTGTGCTTCAATATCGAGTAGCACCGGCTGACGTATGTCGACCAGACGATCTATCCAGAGTTGGACATCGCCCCGCTCGAGGACGCTTTCAATACTATTGCCCGCCGAATCAAAGATATTGGTTTGGAGCACCTCGAGACAATCCGTAACGCTGCACACGAAGCAAGTGTGGATTCGGATTCGGATGACTCTTTATCGGGTGGTTCCAGCTTGGATGATTTGGAGCCGAACTGGAGCTCGGCCGAGTTGGGCAGGTTCGCAGGAAGCCGTGTCTATAGTAAGTCTGATCATGCCAGTGGTGGAGCATTTTGGCCTAACTCAACATCAAAACCCAGGCGATGAAGAAATTGCCGGGATCAAGAACTGGAATCCTACAGTTAATTTGGATTGGGATGAGGTCCTCTCCGACCTCTCCTATGGTGCCTGGACAACGGCATATGCACGGTACCTACAGTGGCGTCGTGGCCCTGGGAAGCAATCTCGCGCAGCCTCGAAAACATAGTTCTTGCCAGAATGTCGTTGTCATGCGACTACGTACTGCCGGTGCCACTCATCCCATGGCACCGTGAGCCCGCCGGGCGGTTTCGAAAGCATGATAGAACATTGCCGTCTGCGTTGTTTTTGACTTTTTTGACTTTTTGTTTTCATGCGACTACGTACTGCCGGTGCCACTGATCTCATGGCACCGTCACGCATGCCGTCCACGCATTTTTTTTGGCTTTGTTTCTCTGTCCTGCTTGCTACTATCCGACTCGCACTCGTGTTGTTGTATTCGCAGTGTACTCAGCTTGCTAGTACCCCTACTTACTGCCATGAATGAACCTAAATGTATTGGTGCAGGAGACTACATCCCTTCCGCCCACCGGTCTAGTAGTGCTTCGAGCCTTGAGGCAACCGCAGGATGAGATGATGGCACCTTGTCTGCCATCCTCTCACTGGAGTCCCCTGCTACTTGAATGGTCCGAAACCATTTCCATACAACCGTGACCTTCGCATCTCGTTCACGGAGGAGAAACGTGTCGGCAAGCAGCATGTGGTTGCATCGTCGAACTTCGGTCATGTTCGCTCGTTCAAACCGAAGAGGATTCATTGTCCAAGGGTCTTTCAAGAGCCGCGGTATAGACCCCAAGACATATCGCGTCATCACCGAACTCGTACGTGTCTCTCCCTCCGAGTCTTACACACTTGCAACAACCTCATCCCCTCAACAGGGACGCGTCCGTCAATACGTTGAAAAAATCACGCATGCAGAAGAAGAATCGGATCGAAATTGTAGAGGACCTCTTTCACGCTTTCTTTCTGACCATATTACATAACATAACTCCACAGGTGGGGAAAGGTAGGACATATGCTACGGTCCGTATCCTTCTCTGTCCACTTACAAGCATGGTCTGACGAGTCTGGCAGATGAGTCTCTTTCGACTCTCGGGCCCGTAGTCACATAACGCGCTGAGGTTGCACAATAAACCCACCTATGGCGAGCTACGCGAGGGGTCGAGGAGCAGCGGGGAAACGTAGGACATGTGCTGCGGTTTGTATCATACTCTGTCCGTTTGCAAGCACGGCCTGACGAGTCTGGCAGATGTCTCTCTCGACTCTCGGACCCGTGCCCCCATAACTCGGCAGCTGCAAATGAAATCACCACCCATGACGAGGAGCGCGAGTGGGTCGAGGAGCAGTGGGGCAACGTAGGACGAGTGTTACGGTCCAAATCCTACTCTGTCCGTTTGCAAGCACGGCCTGACGAGTCTGGCAGATGTCTCTCTCGACTCTCGGACCCATGCCCACATACCTCGGCAGCTGCAAATTAAATCAGCCACCTATGACGAGGAACGCGAGAGGGTCGAGGAGCAGTGGGGCAACGTGGGACCAGTGTTACGGTCCGTATCCTTCTCTGTCCACTTACAAGCATGGTCTGACGAGTCTGGCAGATGTCTCTTTCGACTCTCCGACCCGTACTCACATAACCCGCGGAGGTTGCACAATAAATCCCCCACCTATGACGAGGAACGAGGAACTGGAGATGGTCGAGGAGCAGTGATGAAACATAGGAAGTGTGCTACGGTCCGTATCCTACTCTGTCCACTTACAAGCAGGGCTTGACGAGTCGGGCTGATATCTCTCTCGAGTCTCAGACCCGCGCTCACATAACGCTGGAAGCTGAACAATAAGTCACCCACCTGTGACAAGGAACGCGAGAGGGTCGAGGAGCAGTGGGGAAACGTAGGACATATGCTACGGTCCGTATCCTACTCTGTCCGTTTGCAAGCACGGCCTGACGAGTCTGGCAGATGTCTCTCTCGACTCTCGGACCCGTCGTGCTCCCATAACTCGGCAGCTACACAATAAATCACTCACACATGACGAGGAACTCGAGGGGTCGAGGAGCAGTTGGGAAACGTAGGACGTGTGCTACGGTCCGTATCCTACTCTGTCCACTTACAAGCACGGCCTGACGAGTCTAGCAGATGTCTCTCTCGACTCTCGAACCCGTGCTCTCATATCCCGGCGGCTGCACAATAAATCACCCATCTACGACGAGGAACGCGAGATGGTCGAGGAGCATCGATGAAACGTAGGACGTGTGCTACGGTCCGTATGCTATTCTGTCCCCTTGCAAGCACGGCCTGACGAGTCTGGCTGATATCTCTCTCGACTCTCAGACCCGTACTCACATAACGCCGGAAGCTGCACAATAAGTCACCCACCTATGACGAAGAACGCGAGAGGTCGAGGAACAGTGGGGAAATGCAGGACATGTGCTACGGTCCGTATCCTACTCTGTCCCCTTGCAAGCACGGCCTGACGAGTCTGGCAGATGTCTCTCTCGACTCTCGGACTCGTGCTCCCATACATCGGCAGCTGCACAATAAATCACCCACCTATGACGAGGTACGCGAGGGGTCGAGGAGCAGCGGGGAAACGTAGGACATGTGCTGCGGTTTGTATCATACTCTCTCCTTTTGCAAGCACGGCCTGACGAGTCTCGCAGATGTCTCTCTCGACTCACGGACCCGTGCCCACATAACTCGGCAGCTGCAAATTAAATCACCTACCTATGACGAGGAACTTGAGAGGGTCGAGGACCAGTGGGGCAACGCAGGTCCAGTGTTATGGTCCGTATCCTTCTCTCTCCACTTACAAGCCTGGTCTGACGAGTCGGGCAGATGTCTCTTTCGACTCTCCGACCCATACTCACATAACCCGCGGAGGTTGCACAATAAATCCCCCACCTATGACGAGGAATGAGGAACGAGAGATGGTCGAGAAGCAGTGATGAAACGTAGGAAGTGTGCTACGGTTCGTATCCTACTCTGTCCACTTACAAGCAGGGCTTGACGAGTCGGGCTGATCTCTCTCTCGAGTCTCAGACCCGCGCTCACATAATGCTGGAAGCTGAACAATAAGTCACCCACCTATGACGAGGAACGCGAGGGGTCGAGGAGCAGTGGGGAAACGTAGGACATGTGCTGCGGTCCGTATCATACTCTGTCCACTTACAAGCAGGGCCTGACGAGTCTGGCAGATGTCTGTTTCGACTGTGGTGTCTCTCTCGAATCCCGGACCCGTGCCCACATACCTCGGCAGCTGCAAATTAAATCACCCACCTATGACGAGGAACGCGAGAGGGTCGAGGAGCAGTGGGGCAACGTAGGATGAGTGCTACGGTCCGTATCATACTCTGTCTACTTACAAGCACGGCCTGACGAGTCGGGCAGATAACTCTCTCGACTCTTGGACCCGTGCTCCCATAACTCGGCAGCTGCACAATAAACCACCCACGTATGATGAGGAGCGCGAGAGGGTCGAGGAGCAGTGGGGAAACGTAGGACATGTGCTACGGTCCGTATGCTATTCTGTCCCCTTGCAAGCAGGGCTTGACGAATTGGGCTGATATCTCTCTTGACTCTCAGACCCGCGCTCACGTAACGCTGGAAGCTGCACAATAAGTCACCCACCTATGACGAGGAACGCGAGAGGTCGAGAAGCAGTGGGGAACGTAGGACATGTGCCGCGATCCGTATCATACTCTGTTCGTTCGCAGGACGGCCTGACGAGTCTGGCAGATGTCTCTCTCGACTCCCGGACCCGTGCCCATATACCTCGGCAACTGCAAATTAAATCACCCACCCATGACGAGGAGCGCGAGTGGGTCGAGGACCAGTGGGGCAACGTTGGATGAGTGCTACGGTCCGTATTATACTCTGTCTACTTACAAGCACGGCCTGACGAGTCTGGCAGATGTCTCTCTCGACTGCCGGACCCATGCCCACATACCTCGGCAGCTACAAATTAAATCACCCACCTATGACGAGGAACGCGAGAGGGTCGAGGAGCAGTGGGGCAACGTAGGATGAGTGCTACGGTCCGTATCATACTCTGTCTACTTACAAGCACGGCCTGACGAGTCGGGCGGATAACTCTCTCGACTCTTGGACCCGTGCTCCCATAACTCGGCAGCTGCACAATAAATTACCCACGTATGACGAGGAGCGCGAGAGGGTCGAGGAGCAGTGGGGAAACGTAGGACATGTGCTACGGTCCGTATCATACTCTGTCCGTTTGCAAGCACGGCCTGACGAGTCTCGCAGATGTCTCTCTCGACTCTCGGACCCGTTCCCCCATAACTCGGCAGCTGCAAATTAAATCACCCACCCATGACGAGTACCCCTACTTACTACCATGAATGAACCTAAATGTATTGGTGCAGGAGACCACATCCCTTCCGCCCACCGGTCTAGTAGTGCTTCGAGCCTTAAGGCAACCGCAGGATGAGATGATGGCACCTTGTCTGCCATCCTCTCACTGGAGTCCC